>CM039667.1:25634631-25832131 GCA_022405105.1 Aristolochia contorta | reverse complement strand
CTTCCTGCCGTGACTGTTTGGACAGATCAAACTGCTGTGTACTGATACTATTATATAAACTACCAACAGTGTTAGAGCTTCCGTTTTCTACAATTCCAGAGCTCTTGTCCATAGATGACTTCGTATTTACAGAGGAAATATCATTGGTGGAATCTCCATAAGTACGAAGAGTACAGCTCGTCTTTGAGTTTGGAGTAGTTGCAGGCCTGCTCTTACTATCAACATCCTTGCTGCAAGAGGAGGCTAGAGTCACCTTTTGCCGTAGAAATGTCTGCTAGCACTCAAAACAATTAGCACCCTTGCCAAATAATATGGATCTCCATAAGGGTAACAGAGCAGCATGTACATGGAATGTACCTTGGTTCCAGCAGGCATGTCACTCAGATCATAGTTGCAGAAAAATGTATGAACAGGAGTCTTTTCTGGATTGCTGAGAACCTGTGATTGGAGTAGAGTTCAGTCAATTTGTTATACAATGTTTTTAAACTCTGGAGCCCAAGCATTTTGTGGAGTAATATAAAAAGATGTTCCTATCGAATTACACAACGGCAGATCATTATGTTCTAAGAACAATTCCCTAGTAATATAGAAAGGAGTTCTGTGGCTGCAATATTACATAAGAACAGAATATAATGTTCCACGAAAATGACTAGGAACATTACAGACAAAGGTTTTCATATCTGAACTGACAGGCAGGCTTCAAATAAACTTATTATCACCCACTCTACAACAAAAAAATGCTTAATACTAAAAACTTAATTCTTTCGTCAAGAATAACATGTCCAGGTTGTAAAAAGTAAAAAGGCTCTACAACTACTCCATACTACTTACGGAATAAAACTAGATAGCCACTTGAAATTTCTACCACCATCCAGAAAATAAAAACATTCTTGCCTAACTTACTCGATACAACCAACCAATTTTGAGGGCTAAAAAGAACCTAATACCAGTTGTATGCGTCCTTTCATGGGGATCCGCAACCGACTTCGTATGGAGCGGGAGTCATCATTACTGCTAAGGCACCTTTTCATTTTTTGGCCCTTGGATTTGCTTGATGGCAGATTTCCAGCAAGATCTATGGATGAATAATAGAGTAAGCAGCTATCCCCGTCAACACTTGTGACCGCAAAAGGAAGCTTTTGAGATGGGGGAAAGAAACTCCCTCCAGTAACATTTAGAACGGCAAGAAAACCATCTATTTTCTGCTCAATAAAAAGTCACCCTGTGTTAGTTAACATGCTTACAAAAATTAGTCTCAACAAAAAATAACTTCAAATAAAGCCAAACCTGAGAAACATTTCCAGAAGATAAACGACCAGATAAGAGAGACTCCTCAAAAGAACCAACCAAAGATCTCCTCACTGGGAGAGCAGCTAAGCTTCTGACCGACTTGGCACAGTGGGGTATATGAGCATTTTCTGGGTGCCATTCCAGTCCTTGACCAGTATTACCTTCAGGAGTATAAACACCCACCTCTTTACTAAGGGCATCAAGGTCGTGAAGCATATGGTTTGTGGTTTTGAGATCATCATCTTCATGGGGGTACAAAACACTCAACACACTTTGATCAAAGGATGTCTCGTAACTACTTGAAACAGTGTGATCACCATTAACCTGCCTTAAGACACTAGCCCAGTGCCCGCGGGTAGCTTTCATCCTTCCAGACCATTTTGGGCCAAGAGGGGACAAAGAGAGAGGAGGTGAATTTCCATTCTTGGGAGAGATGACTTTAGCTGTAGTTATGGTTCTTATGTTACTTACATCTCTGTATGGATGAGTTACTTGTTTTTGTATCATGATTTCCTTGTCCTCAAGTAAGGGTCCATCAGTGAAGAAAAAAGAGTCCATTCTTTTACAATCGTTATCATTTGGTTTCAACGACTCAGAAGCAGACGAAAAAGAACCATCAAAAGAATTGTTATTTCCAATGTTGGCTTTCTTAGAGTCCTTTGAGGCACAAAACCCCCTGGGGTTGGAGATATTGCTACTGGCTATGTCTAGCAGATCACCTTGAAACTGATTTGGGCAAAGCATTCCATTCAGTGGCGACAACATGCGTTTCCTGACTTGAGAACCTTGTGAATCTGCTGAATTCGAATGAATAACAGATGCATGACCCCCATCCGTAAAGATAGTATCTAACCCACTCACAGCAAAATCCGAGCCACTTGATTCAAAGCCCACAACTCTTGAAGCTGGATTCTGAATGTTCCGCATCGATTTAGGTGTGAAAAACCCATTGCTATCCTTTAAATTCATCTTCAATCCGTGGATGTTTGATGAACCATCGATAGCAGAAGTAGATCTGAAAAGCCCATCTTTCCCCTTTGGATGTTCCAAGCTGGTTTTCCTTTGGAAATCATTAAGAGAAGAGCACGAGAACTCTTTCAAAATCCTTTTCCCAGTGCTTATTCCATGGCCATCCAAATCACTACTACTCACTCCACTGTATCGAGTTGGGTTCTGAGCAAATGTACTTAATGATACTGCAACTTCATCAGCAATTGTACTCGTGGAGACCTGAGGCAATCCCATTTTGGTACACTTCAGTTTGCAAAAGCCTGTTCACTTCTTTGCCCCAACTTAAGTATTTCCCTTTGCAGCACCCTTCAACAAATTTTCTATCCTTTCCAAGAATAAACACATAATCGTCCTCAGCTTCTTATGATTAGAAGAGAGCCCGAGGCGTATCTACCTGCAGCTCGAATCTAATTGAGGATCTCAACAAAGAATCGAATTTCTCCTACCATTACACTAACCACTACAATTTGTATACCAAGTCATGCTCATGCTTTTATCGGCTATCTCTTATCACTTTGCCCAGACACACATAAACCAAATAGCCTATATGTGAGACATCAGACATATATTATTTCTGGTGCCAATTGGCTTACAAGGAACAGCTGAAATGCTCCCACTCCAACAGTCGACTCGCAAGCCATGAAGAGCTGCGAAAAAGATGGACTACTCAATCAATACGGAAGAGACAGACTCAGAGATATATCAATATGGAAGAGATAGACTCAGAGATATTGTAGTAGAAACTGCCAGAACTAAGATGATCTCCCATGCCCCCACCAAAGATGAAAACTACATTATGGCATTCGTTCTGAGAAGAATCCTAAATGAAAAAGAGACCTGTTCTTTTTCCAACACTCAATAGAAAAGAATGATTGGTTGGAAATACCCGGAAAGTAACAAATAAAACCAAGAAAAATCAAAGCACTAGCTCATAGCAGAAAGCGCGAACACATTTTTATGTAATAAAAAAGAAAAACAAAAACATACGACTTAGTTATCACAAATTGCGAGAATGATTTCGATGTGATGTACCAGTGACCAAAGTAAAAACAAATTGATGCATGTACTGAGAGGCAATAGACATTTAGAAAGAAAGTAAGATTGAGAGCAAAACTCTCGTCTTTAAAGCAAAACAAGTATCCCTCGTTCTTGTAAAAAAAAAAAAAAAAAAGAGTAGTGATCATACTGTGAATCTTAAGAACGAGCTGAATAAATCGACAGAAAATACAATAAATACAAAGACCAAACTATGTTGACATACAGGATAAATCGTACCCGGCAGCCAAGAATGAAAATAACTTACAAACTGAAAATTTAGATTAAAAATAAAAACGATAAAATAAAAAGTGAAGAACGCAATCCACCTCAAATCCCAAGAGGCATTCACAACGACGATAGACGTGGTTAAAGAAGTTCCCGAAAACCCAATCATCCGTTCCGACTCTTTGAACTCCCAAACCGATCGTTGACAACAACCCACCAAAACAAATAAACCCGCATAAGAAACATACTTTAGGTTCCTTCCACGCCACACATTCACCCAACAAAACTAACAGAAAGAAATGTCGACTCCAAAAGCCCCCGTAAAACCCCGAAAAATCCCCAAAACTTGAAAAAAAAAATCATTCACTAGTTCCGAATCCCAAACTCAACTAAACCCAGGGAAAAAAATAAAATTTCACAAAATCCCAACAAACGATCACCATATCTCAAACAATCGCACCAAAAACCCAACAATCTGGTCACAAGACACACCTCTCAAACAAACGATCGGATAAACCGATTGAAAAATCATCACCACCACCACCGATCGTTCATCCATTCTATTTCAAAATTAACTCGATGTCTCTCCACCGATTACCAACAAAATTCCAAAGTGAAAAGCACCCCCTAAAGAGGAATCCTATTTCTCTCCCTGTCTCTCGTCCCTCTCCTCTTCTTCCACCACCGTTGCAGGTTCGTGGCAATCCATCTCTCCCCATCTCTCTCTGCCCCCCGTTTATACCCGACATTTCTAGTAATTTCGTAAAAAAACAGCGTGCCACATTTTCTGCTTCTCAATTTTTCTCTCTCTCTCTCTCATAATCTCTCTCTCTCTCTCTGTATCTCGACGCCCGCAGAAATCTGTTCTACCGAAAATACTCTTACCTTTCCCTGGAAAATCACGTCAGATAACCTTTCCAAACTCGGTTATATTTATTTTGATAAGGATATAACTGGAAGTTCATATCAGGCTTCATCATCCGGTAACGTGGTCCGCTTACGGCGAACGTGGGCCTCATGAAGACGCCAATTAAGCGCCAAATCGTCTACGGCTTTTTCAGTCTTTGCAGTTACCACTTTTATACTCTTTTTTTTTTTTTTTTTTTTAGTAATGCTGGCTGCACCTTATCCCACGTACATGTTAATCATCTAAGCCGTTAAAAATATAAAAAATATTTTTATTTTATAAAATCCTTATAAACCCTAAGCATCAATGGTTTAAATTAATAGATGTACTGTGCATAAATATTTTTCTTTTTTTTTATTTCCGAGGGCTACATAGTTTGCGGGGGATCACGCGATGAACTGCTTCTTCCGGAACGCCACGTGTAAGATGATGTGTCAGGATTACGTGGCGGTTTTGCGTTCTATGAGACAGACCCATGGGTGTCGATGGATAGAGAAAACTTTCAGTTGCTGAAATTACCCCTTTATTTTTACAAAATACCATTTTGTCATAATTAACTTGGGGTTGACACTTAATTTGTTGGAGCTTGAAATAATTTGAAGCGAAGGAACTTTGGCAGGTCTAATTCGTCTTTTCAAGCCGCAACATCGGTTTTCCACTGTTGTGGGGCCCAATCGAACTCGGCTTGAGTTTAACGCATCCGGACCCTCCATCATTACAGAACATAAAATTTGGGAGTAGACCTGGTGGTACAAAATATGATCATTTAGTGTCCCAGTGAAAAATAACATATAAATAAAAATGCAAACTATGGCATAAGTTAGAGCTCAAATTCAGATAATCTATTGGGAAGAGAAGGATAAACATCTCTCACTACAAAATTATATTCCAAAGATGTGATCTTAGAGCTCGCTTACACTAAGTATACCATCAGTATGAGTCTACATAATCTAGCTAGTTTGGCTCAAGGAAGGACAATGATACCAAACCCAAGGATGCATCTACAAGAAAAAAGGAGGCATAATACAAAGGAAAATATTTCAAAACATTTATATGAAAACTATATAAAAATAGAATACACCGATCGATGTATAAAATGAAAGATTTAGTGGCTGTTAGGATGAAGGATTAAGAGCTTGATAAAAAAAAATCACATGTTGGTTGCACTACCCGTCTTTCTTTCCTATAAAACATATTTTGTTTGAAAAATTATTTAGTGTTTTGTATTTGTAACAATGTTATTGCTTCAATTATATCATTAATTAAAGAATGTGACAATACTTCCTCAGGAAAAATAGTAGACTCTCCTACTATATATATGTGCAATGCTAGATAGAATTAATACTCTTGGCTCTGATCATGATTAAGAAAGATCAAATTCTTGTTTTGTGACTCATATTCCTTAGTCCACTAAATTGAAGAAGCATTGTGGAATTACTGTAAACAATTTCTTTTTCCATATTAAAAAGATGAGAACTCTATTCATCACAGCATTAACTAATTATGAGTTTTATGAGCCAGATCGACGTTGGATTGTCAAGAAGTATCTCATACCAGACAAATTAATTGAAACAAACCAAACTGAGACAAATTACCAAAGGGGAGACCTAGATGTTCTTATGCTAAATTAGACTCCAAGTATCTAGTGATTATGAATTAAACATCTTTTCTTGATGTAATTAATTAAACAAAACATTTGATTGTTTCGATAATGAGGATCTGAAGATGCTCATTGAAACTACGTACAAACCTTTATGGTGGGAAGTCTATGATCAGAACGGGGTAGTACTGGTGCGATGGCAGCAGTTTGAGCAAGAAGAATCGAGCAAGTTCAATGTTGTTGTCTCGGCGACAGTAGATTTTCCTCCATGCGGTAGTAGTAGTGATGTTATTGCTGGGGTCGTCGGACCCTGCTGCTGTGTTATCGTCCTCCAACAATGCGTACCTAGATGCATAGACCAGCTTGGATCTTAGAAAAGTGGTAGTACTAATGGATGCTACCCCCGAAAATTCCTACAACACTCCATTAATTCTCATACTCCCTTGTGGACTTAAAAGTCCTCAAGAGGGGAGAAACAAATAAAACAAATATTTTATTCTAGTTTAAGTGGATTAAACCCATCCGTTTCATTTGATGATATAAGTTCTGAAACATGGGTTTATCTTGGCAAAAGCATACTCTTAGAAATTCCTATATGGACATCACACTATTTACAATTGTTTTAGCTATTTATATTAATGGGCTTACATTACGAGATCCAATTTGATAAGCGCACGGACTTCTAAATTGATATGGGATTTAAGAGTGGATACCCATATTGGCCCATCAGGGGATAATGGATACCCTGATGGACCACTATATAAAGACTGAAGGTTATGGTTGCCAACACACCAAATCAATTACTCTCTGTTTTCCCTATCTGGATAAGAGAATTTCAAGGCTCTGGGCATTAAGGGATTTGGTTGAAGAAAACCACAAACCATTGTTCCAAGCCAGGAGCTACTGTTCGGGTAAGTCTTTCTCCTTTATTTGATAATCTGATAGGACGGATCTTCATAGAAATCCATCAAGTGGTATCAAAGCAGGCGTCTGATTATGATTATTAAAGGATCTAGAAATTTGGCCGCCAGATTTTGGAGTTCAGCTGCCGGATTTTGGAATTCGGCCCGCCGGATTTCGAGGTCGGGATTTAGAGATAAGGTAAAGTGGAACGGTCGCCGACCGTTCTGTACCCATTTTCGGCCATTGCGAAAGCACCCCCTCGTTTTTTCATTTTTTTGGGGATTTTCTGTCGTCGTGTGGCGACAGCTACCCCGGGGAAACAGTCGTCCGTGGCTGGGCGACCGTTTCGCAGCGAAATCCGGCTACCGGTGTGGCCAGAACGCCAACGGCGGCAGGAGAAACCCTGCTGTTCACCGTTAAGGAAGGTGATCGGTTCATCTTCCAGTGAACCGACCCGGTTTTTTGAGTTTAAACCGGGTTTTCAGTTGCGGAGGCCGCAAGGGAGAAATCCTAAAAAATTTCTCTCCGGTTCATCCTTATGAAAGAATGAACCGCACCTGTTCGGTTTATTGGTTCAAACCGGACCGGTTCAGGTAAATATTAGGATCCAATTACAGATACGACTCTGGGGTCCGACTAAGGATTTGGCTCCGCTTCCGATTACGGACCCGACTTCAGATCCGAACCCGATCCGATTAAAAATCCGACTCCAAATCCGGATCCGATTACGAAATTTTGGAATTTTTGGATGCAAATTTAACCATAAGTAGAATACATTGTTCTCTACTTTATGATATAATTTTGGGAATTTTATAAGTTTGTCTCAATACCCTATTAATGCAATATGTTTTTCTCAATGGATTTAGTTTTTTGCATGAGGGAATAAATTGTGAAAGAATGAGGAAATTTTACATTTCAAGCATGCATTTGGTTTTAAGTATGCAATCATGCTATTATTAAAAATTCCATAAATACAGCACCATAGGTCGGTACCAAAACATTTATATGACTGAATAATGTTCAGTCAGTCTTGTATTTTCTAATTAAATCGATTAAAGCAATATTGTTGCCAAAGTAACCTCTGTTGTCTAAATTGATTTGATTAAAATTACGTAGATGCTTAGTGTGAAATTATTTGTGCGAACTGTGTTCGGCCCAAAGGAAGACACAGTTTGGCCGAATAATGACTTGGCTGTTGTGATAAATACGTGATGATTCTAAAGTTTTATTATTCTTGCGAATTGTGATCGGCCCAAAGGAAGCCAGTTTGGCAGAATTAATCATCAGTGTTTAATCATTGTTTGGAGAGTACCACTTACAATTAATTTTCTCTATCCAAAGACTAGAAATTAATGTTGTGCTGGGTATCTTATATAATGTCCCCATTTGGATTGTTTATTTATGTCTTGATTATTTTTTTATATGCAAATTAATGTGAGTATGATTATTTCTTTCGTTCTATAATTCATTTTATGCTAGTACTATCAAGGATTTTCTGCTCCACGCCTGAACATCCCAATGCTAAGTGGGACGAATTTCAAGATCTGCAAAGAGTCCGTTGAGATAGGCCTCGGATGTATGGATTTAGATTATGCACTAAGGGTGGAGCGACCCATTCATACTCCAGAAAATCTCAATGAGATTAAGATTGAAAAGTGGGATTGGTCTAACCGTTTGTGCATTATGATCATGAAGAATTCTATTCTGGAATCGTTTCGAGGTTCCCTTAGTGTGAGCAATGCACAAAAGTTCCTTCTTCAGATAGAACAATATTTTAAGAAGAATGGGAAATTAGAAACGTATAAGCAGAACTCTAGTTTGTTCTGAAGTTAATTTAGCTTTTGTACCAAAAGATACATGGTGAGTAGATTCTGGTGCTATTACTCACATAAGTTTGACTACATAGGGTTGCTTGTAGAGCCGATCTCCAAGTGATGCTGAAAAATTCATCTTTGTGGGAGATGGCAATAAAGTTGCAGCTGAAGCTGTAGGAACTTTTAGATTACAGTTAAACACCAGATTTTATTTGGATTTGTTTGAGACTTTTGTTGTACCGTCTTTTAGACGGAATATTATATCTATTTCTACTTTGGACAAATCAGGATTTTTTTGTTCATTTAAAAATAGTAAAGTTAGTCTCTCTCTAAATTCAAATATTGTAGGTTCTGGCCGTTTGATTGATAATCTATATATGTTTCACATTATAAGTTCATATAATATTATACTGCAAACAAGTTCTCGTGGTACGAAGCAAAATTAAATGAGAATTCCACCATTTTATGGCACAAGCGTTTAGGTCATATCTCTAAACAGAGAATTCAAAGGCTAGTGTCGGATGAAATTCTGGAACTTTTGGATTTGTCAGACTTTCAAATCTGAATTGAATGCATAAAAAACAAACAAACTAGTACAAGAAAATTAGGTGTTGATAGAGTTTAGGAAGTCTTAGAACTAATACATATTGATATATGTGGTCCTTTCCCTACGGCATCTTGGAATGGACAACAATATTTTATTACATTCATAGATGACTACTCTAGATATGGCTACCTCTATCTTATACATGAGAAGTCTCAATCCTTGGACGTTTTCAAATCTTCAAAGCTGAAGTTGAACTTCAACTAAGAAAGAAAATTAAGGTTGTCAAATCCGATCGTGGTGGTGAATACTACGGTAGATATGATGGATTAGGAGAGCAACGTCCAGGACCCTTATCACTTTTCCTCAATGAGTGTGGAATTGTTCTGCAGTACACTATGCCGGGCAAACCCAGCATCAATGGTGTTGCTGAGCGACGAAATCGAACTCTTGAGGATATGGTGAGAAGTATGATTAGTCATTCTTCCTTGCCAGAGTCTATTTGGGGAGAAGCTTTAAAAACTGCAGTTTATATCCTCAATAAAGTACCAAGCAAGGTAGTTACCAAAACCCCTTACGAGCTTTGGGCTGGGAAAAAGCCGAGCATTAGGCACTTGCACATTTAGGGTTGTCCAATTGAGGCACAACCTTATCATCCTCATGAAAGAAAACTGGACTCCAGAACGATAAGCTGTTATTTTGTTGGTTATGCTGAACGCTCTCGAGGATTTAAATTTTATGATCCCACATTACGTTCATTTTTTGAAACGGGAAATGCGAGATTCTTTGAGGATGTTGAGTTTGGGGGAAAAGAAAATATAAGGAATGCTGTCTTTGAAGAAGAATCTGCTATTGAAGATGATCAAGTATTAATACCCCTCACTGTTCCTGACATTGATCCTATGGAAGACAACATTAATATTCTCCCTCACGCACTACTTATAGAACAACCTCAAGAAGTGTCATTAAGGCGATCCACTAAAGAGAGGAGAAGTGCGATTTCCGATGATTATATCGTATTTCTTCAAGAACATGAGGATGACATATGTTTAACATATGATGATCCAATCAACTTCTATCAAGCCATGCATAGTTGTATTTCTCATAAATGGATTGATGCTATGAAGGATGAGTTGAAGTCTATGAAAGACAATGACGTTTGGAATCTCGTCGAATTACCTAAAGGAAAGAAACCCATTGGTTGTAAATTGATATTTAAAACCAAAAGGGATTCAAAAGCTAATCTCGAAAGATATAAGGCTTGTCTAGTCGCTAAAATCTTTACTCAAAAGGAAGGCATTGATTACAAAGAAACTTTCTCTCCAGTATCATCGAAAGATTCTTTCAGAATAATAATGGCACTAGTAACTCATTTTGATTTAGAGCTACATCAGATGGATGTCAAATGTGTGTTTCTTAATGGAGACATTGAAGAAACTTTCTAAATGACCCCACCAGAAAATTTTGTACCGGGTGATCCAAAATATATGGTTTGTAAACTAAAGAAATCCATCTATGGTCTCAAACAATTTTCCCGTCAATGGTATCACAAGTTTCATCAAGTCATCACCTCGTCTAGTTTTGAGGCAAATGTTGTTGATGATTGTGTAAATCACAAGTTAAGTGGGAGTAAATATATTTTTTTGGTTTTATATGTCGATGATATTCTACTTGCTAGTAGCGATATAGGCTTATTGCACGAAACCAAGAGATTTCTAATGAAGAATTTCGAGATGAAATATCTTGGTGACGCCTCTTTTGTATTAGGAATTCAGATACTAAGAGATCGTTCTTTGGGTATCCTTCGATAATCACAAAAGCGCTATATCGATAAAGTGTTAAGTAGATTCAGCATGAAAGATAGTAAACCAGGTGATACTCCTGTTGCGAAAGGAAATAAATTTAGTCTCAAACAGTGTCCATACAATGATCTTGAAATTAGGGAGATGCAAAAGATTCCCTATGCATCAGTAGTAGGAAGTCTGATGTATTCCCAAGTTTGTACACGTCCTGATATAGCATTTATCGTGAGAGTTTTGGGCAGATATATGAGTAATCCAGGCATGCAGCATTGGAAGGCAGCAAAGCGTGTGATGCGCTATTTGAAGAGAACGACAAAATACATACTCACTTATCGGAGGTCTAACAGTTTAGAGATCATCGGGTACTCTGACTCCGATTTTGCGGGATGCCAAGACAGCATGCTCTCCACTTCAGGTTACATCGATATGTTGGCAGGAGGAGCTATCTCTTGGAAGTCTGCTAAACAGACTCTTATAGCTTCTTCGACCATGGCTGCGAAGTTCATAGCTTGTTTTGAGGCATCAAATCATGGGATACGACTGCGAAACTTTGTCACAAATTTATGAGTAGTAGATGGTATTGAAAGACCATTGAAGCTCAACGAAGTCGAAGTTTATCGACCTCAAGTTTCTAGTTGTTAAGGAAAGAGTTTAGGAGAAACAGATTTCCATAGAACATACAAGCTCTATGCTTGTTAATCCACTAACCAAGGGTTTAACACCTAAGGTTTTTCATGAGCCTACTGCTCATATGGGTGTTGTTTTCTATTATACCTTGGTTTAGTGGGAGTAATTTTTGTTCTATGTAATGTTTTTTAAACATTGTAATGTTTGATTGTCTGCAGAATAAAGTTTATGATTTATGATTCTGTTTTGAACTTGTATATACAATATTTGAATTGCATTTAAGGATTTTTTGATTGATCTCATTAAAGACTAAAGAAAGACCAGTTGGAAATAGACATGTTTGAGATCACATTACTTGTAATTTCCATGTTGCTCATCCATATTTGATCTATGTCATTCCGTATATCGGTATAGTGATCATTGGGGTTTAGTCATGATTATTAATATGAGAAAAGTTGTAGAGGTTCAATTACTAATATTTGAAATGGACCAGATTGTATTAAAACAGATATCCACAGATAAATAGCATACAGATGCGTGAGGAATTTGAAATGCAATTGCTTTTAGAGTAGTATGATGTCAAGTGAGAGATTGTTAGAAATTTCGTATTTCCTATATGGACATCACATTATTTACAATTGTATTAGCTATTTATATTAATGGGCTTACATTATGTGATCCAATTTGATAAGGCCGTGGACTTCTAAATTGACATGGGCTTTATGAGTGGATACCCATATTGGCCCATCAGGGGATAATGGGTACCCTGATGGACCACTATATAAAGGCTGAAGGTTATGGTTGCCAACACACCAAATCAATTACTCTCTGTTTTCCCCATCTGGATAAGAGAATTTCAGGGCTCTGGGCATTAAGGGATTTGGTTGAGGAAAGCCACAAACCACTGTTCCAAGCCACGACCTACTGTTCTCAGTTGATTATTTAATCAATGGATTCGGGTAAGTTTTTATCTCCTTTATTTGATAACCTGATAGGACGGATCTTCATAGAAATCCATCACTTACCTGTTTAGACCCAAGAGCTTACCTAATTACAACACTCCATTATAATGCTAATCTTGAGTCATCCGCAACCGGAGTTGTCGGAAGGTCTTTGTTTTCATACAGATTACGGTCAAGCTAGAAGGATTTACTCCATAACCAGTATACAGGAAACATCACATTGGGTTTCAACGGTGCCCCATGCGTACATCTTCCATTCTCTTGTCTGGGAGTCGAAGATGGCAAATTCGAGAGGACGACGGAGGGAGTCTTCTAGCTAGGTGGAGGGCTCCAGCTTTATCATCCAAGCGCACGGTAGAAATCAAAGTACTGTTTCAACTTGTTGGTACTGTAGTGGACGAAACCGGAGTCCAATTAACGCTCTGGCAGTACTGCTACTACTGAAAGAAACAGTTTTTCCATTAATCAGATTCTGCTAATTCTTCGAAACAGCTTCACATCGCAGCCGTTCTTCATTTCTTCGGCAAACGAGGAAAGATCTCTAGCACTGCAAAAAAACCATTGTCCACCGGCGGCCAAAAGGCACCAGCGGAACACGAATACCCGTCGGCGGACATCCGACGATGGGTAACGTAATGTCGTCGGAACCTCCGTAGGCGGAGGCCCGTCGCGGGACAAAAAAACCCGTCGCGCGACTGAATAGAGTCGGCCGACGCCGGGACCCGTCGGCGGAGGAAATCGTCCAATGACGGACCTCAACGCGTCGGCGGGAAGGATTCCCCCGACGCATCCCTGCGGAATGGATTCCCCCGACGCACCCCTACGAGTGGTGGTGCGTCGGTGGAATTCCCCCGATGCATCCCTACGTGTGGGGTGCGTCGGTGGAATAGATTCCATCGACGGCTGGAGGTGTGTCGGCGGAATGTTTGAAAAAATAAAAAAAAATTAGATTACAGAGCAGAGAGAAGAGAGAAGAGAGAGAGAAGAGAGAGAGAAGAGAGAGAGAGCAGAGAGAGAGAGCGAGAGAGAGAGAGAGAAGAGAGAAGAGAAGAGAGAAGAGAGAGAGATGAGAGGGAGAGAGATGAGAGAGAGAGAGAGATGAGAGGGAGAGAGATGAGAGAGAGAGAGAGATGAGAGGGAGAGAGAGATGAGAGGGAGAGAGAGATGAGAGAGAGAGAGATGAGAGGGAGAGAGAGATGAGAGAGAGAGAGGAGAGAGAGAGGGAGCACACCTGTCACCATATCTTCCAACTGAGAAGAGTAAAACAACTTCGAGAGTGCTATTCCAGCTCCTATTCTTCTAGTAATATCATCAATCATATAAAGTAGATACACCAATAATGTCAGTGGCACCAAAGGATATTATTTATTTAGTTTTCACTGTCTGATTGAGCCACCCTACAACGACCACCAGGTCTAGATACACCAATAATGTCCCTATTTCTCAAGGTAGTAAATACCTTTTACATTATTCTCTGTCAACTATTCAATTTGATGGTAAGATGACTCACCAGAGATCAAAGAGAAATATGACTGTAAAAGCCCAATGCTAGATGGATGAAAAGAGTTCTAGTTACTAAGTAAAAAACACTACAGAAAATACAAAAAATAAATCAACTCTAAGATTCCCAACCTCATGTTGTTAGATACAATGATTAACACGGAGCTAATAAGAAATAACTTTTCCAGGGGACGATAGCATAATTAATAATTTGATTCATAGTAAACCGAACCTTCTTTTTTTGTACATGGCCTTACAGATTCTTTTATCACAGGGCCTAGCACTTCAAGGCCAATGTGATCTCATAAACTGGCATCCTCACCAGCCTAACTGGGTTGAACAACCAGTCATAACCAACATTTCTAAAAAATCCCCCACAACCTTCAGGAGGTTACAAATGATATAATGTATTCAAAACTGGCCACTGAACCATTTGAAGGCTCATTTTCAATCACTTATTCATTCTGAAAAATTAAAGCGCAGGAAGCAAGAGCAAGAGCATGATAACCTAATTAAATCAGTGCCCATAACATCGAGTATCGCAAAATGAATAATTATCTAATTAACTCTTCCAAAATGTTACAAATGGAAATTTTCTCGTTAATAAAATTTGGAGGCAAAGCAAATTAAAACTGAACAAATAAACTGAAAAACAAAGAAATCGAACAAAAATAAAGTACAAATGCAACAAAACAACCATTTGCCGACAATGAAATGAATGGGAGTGAGAAGACAAATATTAAACAATACAATATTAAAGCTAAGACGAATAACAAACAATATGCGGCAACTAGTGTTAGAGAAGATATTTTATCCTAGTAAGCATTTCTGATATACAACAAGCAATTGGTGATGGTGAAATCCCCAAAAAGTCCCCACTACCGAAAGGAGAAGAAGAATGTTGGCAGCAAAATCCAGCGAGGAAAGGAGAAGAAGAAGGGCCCAAGGGAGGGAGAAGAAGAAGGTTGCGGGGGAGGGAGAAGAAGGGGCAAGGGGGAAGAAGAAGGTCGCAGGGGAAGGAGAAGGTCGCGGGGGAAGGAGGAGAAAAAGGACGGCGGGGAGAGAGAAGAAGGACGGTGGGGAGAGAGAAGAAGGCGGTGGGGAGAGAGAAGAAGGGTGTGGGGAAAGAAGGGGCGTGGGGAAAGAAGGGGCACTGGGGGGGGAGGCGGGGAAGGGACCAAGAAGAAGGGCGGGGAGGGAGAAGAATGGCGGGGAGGGAGAAGAAGGGGAGGGAGGGAGAAGAAGGGGAGGGAGAAGAAGGGCACGGGGAGGAGAAGAAAGGGCGGGGGAGCAGAAGAATGGCGCAGGGAGGGAGAAGAAGGGGCGGGGAGGGAGAAGAAAGAGAGAGAGAAGGGCACGGGGGAGGGAGAAGAAAGAGAGAGAGAAGGGCGCGGGGGAGGGAGAAGAAAAGAGAGAGAGAAGGGCGCTGGGGAGGGAGAAAAGGGGAAAATCGTCCGACGACGCGTAACTACGCGTCGGCGCAGATATTTCAGCCGACGCGTGAGCAAGCGTCGGTGGATTCTTTATGCGATTAACTTATTTGTCCGCCGACGCGTATTGGGTGCGTCGGCGGAAGTAACATTGTATTCCCCCGACGGGTTTCGTACTGGGGTGCGTCGGCGGTTAAGTAACTATCCGCCGACGCTTGTAAGGGTGCGTCATTACTATCCGCCGACGCTTGTAAGGGTGTGTCGGCGGACGAAATTGCGAGTTCCCCCGACGGGTTCTTACTGGGGTGCATCGGCGCTTCAGTTTTGTGTCCGCCGACGCGTGTTCGGGTGTGTCGGCAGAAGTCTTTGGGTGTTCCACCGACGGGTGGCAGGATTTAGCGAAGTTCCGCCGACAAGACAAAAAGACCGTCGGTGGAGAGGTATTCCGCCGACGCAAAAATTTCCCAACCGTCGGCGGATAACACTTTTCTAGCAGTGTAGTAAAACGTCTCCCGGTAAGACGCAGCCCACCTGATCCATATATATAATGATGTGTGAATGAGTGATAATGTTCGAACCCTATATATATATAGAGCAGTCGAAGAAGAAGACGAATAAGAAGAGCCGGTTACGTTAGGGCTTATAAACCTAGATAGATATAATCAATTAGAGTAGCGACGAGTTGAAGGAAGAGATCTCGGAAGAGTAGTACCCTAGCTAGTATTCGATTTCTAAGTTGATCTCAAGCTAACACGTCTGTACACGATTCATATATATAGATATACATTAGAGTGAATAGGACATAAAAAAATTAAAGGAAAGAAATCCTCCTCCCCGTAACTCTCGTATTACTAACTAATTAGATCCATTAATCCTCTTTTGCACATGATCGAGTCGCACACCAGACCCGACTCGGGGTTCCATTATTCTATTCCTCAGGTGGGTAATATAGTTTCCCCTTTCTGCATGTTAATTTTGTAGATTTCTTCATCGTCCATCAATTAATTGTCTTTGTATTTTCTCTGCTCTTGTTTGTTACAATCCGCGCGCCGAGAGGACTGTCTAATACTCATGGCCATTTTGGCAATCTACTACAATGGGCAGATATTGCAATTTCGCCCAAGCAATAATTTCTTTGATGAATGGTACATTGTCTAACAAGTAATAATCTGTTTAATAGAGATGTTATTTAAGCTATTAATGAAAGTCACAATTAGAATGTTTAAGCTAATTAAAGAAAGGTAAAATCAATGTTACAATCTAATCATGCATGGTATAATTAATGATAGGAATACTATAAAAACTATTTGATACTCTTGTATGCACAGAAGGTTCAGCACATGAGATCGGAGATGCTTGAGAAGCCAAGCAAGGCAGGAATATTTCTCTGAAAAAGTAACCTAAAAACTTTACGTACGTACATGCATGCAAGATAGAACTGTTGGCGCTGAAGCCAACAGACTCCCCAATTCAACCTCTGGTTTGTTCTTGTCTCGATGTGCTGGTCTCTCGATCGGGTGGGTGGTCTTGTCTTCAATGGAGGAAGAAGCGCGCAGAGACCCCACCGGTACTTTTAAACAGAGCGAGCCCTCGAAACTGTCGCCGAAGCATTCAAGACTCTTCAACCAATTCCATGGAAGAAGACACAGAGACAGAGAGGTCATGCTTGGTGGCGCCTTCTGCAAAAACGAAGACCGATGTCTCTTGTTGGTGGACACCTTTTTACATGCAAACCTTACAACCCGGCCGAATCAGGGACGTCCAGGTCTGAGTTTTGATTTGGATTTTTAGGATTCTGAGTTAGACATGCATGTAGCCCACTCGTATGCTTACATATATAGCATTACTCTTAAAATAATTGTCTTAAAATATGAAATGAATGCTTCAAAGTTCAATAAGTTCACTCCCTATTTTAAATTTGTTAAAAATTTAATAAGACGTACCTTTCTTTGTTAAAAGTTCATATTATATATCCCATATAATCAAAATAAATTATTTGTGCCAAAAAACTTAGCTTTTTCTTATCCTTTCTTGGGTTAGAAGACTTTTGAGTGTGCTTCATTGTATCTTTCTTTATAGGGTAACTTTGGAGAGGGTTTAAGTACATTTTCTCATAACTTGACAGGTGAACTAACCCCTCTTTGACAACGTGACGGTTATAAGTGAATCGCAATGTTACAGACATAAGACCAGCATTAGAGTTATTTAGTTCATTTCTTGGGCATAATAAGAGTAAATGGGTAAATAAAAAATTACCTGAAAATTTGTGAACAAGACACAAGTAAAGATAAATGGATTTTAATAATAATTATTGAAACACATTTTTATCTATGGAAAAATAGAATTATGCACAAGCATGACATGAAGGTTTACGAAATTTCTTTCAAATTCCAATCAAAAAAAAAAAAGGGATTTTAAACCGATTTTGTATTTCTCTATTTTTTTTTTTTTGTGCTTAAACATGATGTGTTTCAGCCTACGAGACGAGAGGATCCCATTGACGTGACTGCCATGACATTCTGAACCGGAGAAGGTGAAACTTGTGGATCTCCACAGGAGTTTTCACCAGTCATCGCCAGTGCCAATCGCGGCGCAGATGCTCTCCACCATCCTCCACTCCCACAAAAGGCTGCCTTTCCAACCCAGGTGGAGTCCACCTCAATAAATATTTTCATGTTCAAGGGCGCTCTTCAATTGCGGCAGTTCCTTCACTGAGCCCTTCGGCTGGTGGGTCGGCCGAGTGTTTCTGTTGTGGCTTCGCTGCGGCAACTCGCTCTGGGTGCATTGGTACGCATCGATGTAACGGCTCTGAAAAGAACAAGCCATGTCTCCATTGATTGTTGGCTTCTTATGCTAATTGTTTCATCTCTTTTCGTTTTGCACGAACAAGTGCGGGTGCTCTGTATTCCTTTACCATTTGGGAGAGGGGAGGAGGCCCGAAAGCGGCTGGGAGGGGGCAAGAAAAGAATCCCCTAATGCTGCTTTTCTCTGCCTCCTCTCTATAAGGCCTTTTTGGCCTTCCCCTTTTCTCTCTTAGGGCTTTTCTCTCTTTGCATCTTTGTTTTCTGTGACCTTTTTTTTTTTTTTTTTTTTCCATCTCCCCCGCCCTTCCCTGTCGCAGGATTACCAGGCATTAGGTTCGGGGGATAAATTTTGCTTGAAAATGCTGGATGTGTCGCGGGTTCAGAAGGAATTGATGGAGTGTAGCGATCGGAACAAGGCTATCTCTGGGGTCAGCATAACGCTGAATGGGAACGATCTTTCGCATCTCCAGGGAACCATCGCCGGTCCTATTGGGACTCCTTATGAAGGGGGGACTTTTCTTATTGACATCAGACTGCCGGGTAACAGATGTTTCGTTTTCTTTAGAATGTTTTAACCTGATTCTTAAGTGCGTACCCAGATCCTTTGATCGATTTGTCAATTTAACGTAATTCTGGGTCTTAAAGCAGTGTAATCGTTTCTTGGAATGCCTTGGTTGGTGGCAGATTTTTCCAGTAGGATACAGATTTTTTTTTTCCTACCAAAATTTCTTTGAACAGGGGGTGGAGGTATCAATTTTCTTACCGATCACTTATTTGGTTTAACTTGCAGATGGATATCCCTTTGAGCCTCCTAAGATGCAGTTCATGACAAAAGTTTGGTATGATTATATATGCACAATGTGCATGCGCTGGGCTTATACACTTCTCTTTTTTGGCTTGCAACTTCCTTTATAATGTGTGGTAGTTGTATGTATTCTGCAGTATCTAGTTTCAGCATTACTTCTTATAGTCTTTTGTCATCTCATACTCCTTATTAGTCCTCTACCTTCCTTTTCCGGTTGGATCTCGATTATCTATAGCATCTAAGTTATGTAATCTTTGAAGAAGTTTTCTGTAACATACCATTTGAAATCTTTATGCTTGAATCGTCATTGTTTTCCTTCTAAAAAATTTAGGGGTTTTGCTAGAATGATTTTTTGTTGGGGATTCTTTATTTTAATTATTTTAATAAGGGGACTTGATATCTGAGCAAATTTTACTGCAGAATGTTATGAGGGCTAAAATTACTGCAAAATGTTATGAGGGCTAAAATTACTGCAAAATGTTATGAGGGCTAAAATTACTGAAGAAATGTGCTGGGTAGTTTTTCTTTGACTGTCCTGGTAGGGTGATGTGTTTAGTAGTTGTTGTGAGACATTTTGGATATATTATTAACAAATGAGAAAAAAACAAAAAATATAACCGCTTAACTCTATTTGTTTAATTTTCATATGCAATGTGGAGACTCTCGGGCTGTCTCATGCACTTCTTTATACTGAAATCCTTGATCCATTTCCCCTTAAGCAAGCCTTATCTGAGTTTTTATGGAATCCATTTCAATTCTTTAAACAACACCTTAATTTTTATTTTAGTAATATGTGTTGGTTTGGATGATACATTCCTCTCTATCCAAGAAAATAATTTTGCTGCTCAGGTGTTCGTCTTGTGTATGAACAGGCTTGTTGAATTATAATTCGCAGATGTTGGTCTGTCTTGGTTATATTCACATGGCTTAAGAGTATTTCCTGCCTGTTATGGTTTATATAAGCTTCACTTGCGTTGTTTTGGGTTCTTTTTTCCTGGTGCATTCATATGCATGCTGTGGAAAGTTGTGTATAATCCCGGTTCTTGTATTCATTGGCATTGTACATAAGTTTTTATCACAAATTTCATTTTTTACTTTATGGTGAAGGCATCCCAATATCAGCAGTCAGAACGGGGCAATTTGCTTGGACATTTTGAAAGATCAGTGGAGCCCTGCACTCACCCTGAAAACTGCATTGGTCTCGCTGCAAGCATTACTTTCTTCTCCTGAACCTGATGACCCTCAGGATGCAGTGGTGGCCAAGCAGGTCTAACACTCAGTCTTTTGCAATCTACGTGCATAACTGTTTGATACCATGACTGACTGCCGTTCGTATTTGGCTGTTCTAGTACTTAAGCGACTACCCAACATTTTACAGAACAGCTTGCTATTGGACTGAGTCATTTGCAAAGAGGAGCTCTGTTGGAAATGAAGAGAAGGTATTTATTTTTTATTTGTAGTTATGACACTCTACTGGGATTTTCTGTCCAGGTAGAGGTCATGTTACAGAAAAACAAAATGTTTTCCTTGTTTTGGTTTGCTTCAGAAAGAGAGAGCTTCACAATCTTGACTCCGCTGCCTTCTACAGGTGCAAAAATTGATAGAGATGGGATTCCCTGAAGATGCCGTGAGAACGACCTTGGAACTTGTTGGTGGGGATGAGAATATGGCTCTTGAAAAGCTTTGCTCGGGCTGAAAGCTGTTTAAATAAAGAGTTGTACAGTCTGCAATTTAAAACGGTCTTGCTGCTGCTTCCATCATCTTTTTCACTCTAGTTAGTTTCTCAATCTCCTTCAGTGTCTGACAATTATTATCAAGAAAGAGAACCTCCTTAGATGGGATCAAACATACAAGATATACAATTTAAAGAGCCTTTCCCCTGTATATCAATATCTATAGACGTTTTTCTTACCTCCATTGCCATGTCTTCTATAGTTACAATTTCAACGTCATCGTAACCCTTTCCAGAAGCTACATCTGCAACAAGGATCAAATGAAAGAGTAAGAGTTCGATAAAAGGAGACTTAAGAAGCAAAAATAGTTGGGTTAAACCGTTGACTAGATAATTTACTTTGGAGATTAACTCTGGCATCAGCAGTTGCATATCCACCTTTCAGTTCCTCATAAAGCTCCCGCAGCTTTTCCAAAACCTGCCACAAAGGCAAATTCTTGACGGCGAAAGATACACATAACGTCAAAAGTTCATACTCTCATTGAGAATAGCTGGGTTGGCTATTGTAACATTTACCAAAGATTCTGGACAAAGACTGCAGAAAACAAGAAATAATTTTGTTTACAATCTTTGGTTATCCACTTGTGGGTAAAGAAGACAAGAACGACCTCACGATTTTAGCAATGAATCAGTGATGTAGACATTTACAGAAGGGTCGTTTCAGTGATGCTCCAGGAATGGATCTTTGTACTTAAAAAATACTCAACAGTTGCCATGACCGTGAAGATTTGTCATTCGGGAAAAATGTAAAACTTGGACAAACCAGGAATGAGATCAGGTGTTTACACCATGATGGGCATGCTTTATCCTTTTATCTATTAGCTAAAATCGAAACAGCTATCTTGATCCTTAGGAGAGTTATCTGATCGAAGGTAGAAGAGAATTAACCTCAGGGAGAGAGTCAGATGCGAGATAGACCTTGTGAAAGGACTGTATTTCCCTCTTTCCATGACTTCCTTGGCGAGAACCTCTAGAGGCACATCAATCCAAACTGAAATTCCATGTCTCAGATAAGCCCTGGATAAGAAAATACGATGAGCAAAGCAACGCACAATATAAAAGACAGTAGCCCACAAGAAAATCTGTTTAAGTGGGAATAATGAAAATTTTAAGGTACTGACAAATTTGTTGAGTTCTGAACAGCACCATCTCCTGCACAAATCACCAGACGACCCATTGATGACAATTGTTTCAGAGCTTCTGTCTACCATGAAATTCAAAGAATCCAGCAGAGTATTTAGCAGCAGAAGGTAGCAACGTATATCCAATACAGTTATTAGACAATAATTCACCTCAGAGCTTCTAAGCTCCTCTTCATCGTTCTCATCCAGAGACTTCAAAGCAGACGCACCCCCCACAGATTGAACAACCAAACTATCACTGTTAACAATTCTCAGGCCTTATGCATATTAATAAAGGAGACCAATATCCACAAGCCTATCAAAGGAAATGTAACTGTTTTCCCATATAACCTGTCAAAGTAGTAATATCTTAAGACATCTGCTAAGAGTTTTCCTACACTTGTTTTCATATTGCCATTCATCCCTGCAAGAAAGGAATGTCCACAGGCTTCTTAACCAAAGAAGGTTGAAAAATCTTAAAAGACTACAAACTAATATCTTTACGTACCAACGAGAAATATTGAAGTTCCTTTCAGCTCATTAGCCAGATCCACAGCCTTCCTCTGTTCAGAATCAAAGAACAAACAAGAATATCTAGAAATTATTTCGACATTAGAAACAGGAACACAGATCTGTGCTTGTTAATAGCTTTTAACCCCTGAGGAGAAATGTTTTTCTTAATATGTTTCAGGATATTTTAAAAGCTACTTTCCCAAAAGAAACAAAACATCTCTCACCTTCACCTGAAGTGATGGTTCAAGCTGAACAATTGATGCTTGTACACCTTCACGCAAATTCAGAACTTGTGAGACACGATGAACATGAAAATATAAGGTTATATTTAGCCATTTAGGCATTTCATGTGTTGTAAATTGCATTCATATACTAGGTGAACCCAGAGATTGTAATAAAAAGATTGGATTTATGAGACATAGCAAAGACACGAGAGAATAACTCCAACAATAAGATCATCAACATGTGTTAGTTTTGTAAAACAGAGAAACAATTATGCAGGATAAACAACCTTATTTATTTGTAATTTGTCCAAATACAAACATCTGATAGTTTTCACGACCATCTATGTAAGAAGGAGCAGCTCTAATGCTTATGATGAAACCAAAAGCCAGTCCAGTAAGCCTCTATAATCAGCAAAATGTATGGACTGGTATTTTGGCTTCACATTAAGAATTCCTTGAGTTTATAGCCCAGACATCACTAAATTTCCAAATATCTGTGCTATCAAAGGAGCAGCAAATACCAGAGACGGGGGAACCTCACCTTGATTATAATAATAATAATAATAATAATAATAATAATAATAATAATAAGAATAATAAAAAAAACTAACAAACTTTAGCAGGTAAGTTTTGTTATAAGATAATATTTTACATTTGTAAGAAGTTCATAAGCAGTACAAACTATTTTACAGTTTATTATCAATAGAACACTCAGGAACATGAAAAATGCTCAATATTGGGAACTTTTACAATTGGAATCTAAAAATTCAAAAAACCATTTTGGGTTATCAAGAGTAACACTAGAATCAATTATTCTGATCTATAGCAATGTATTGTTCCTCTCAAGATTAATTTCTCATGATTAGAACATTGATATATCTGTATCTGCTAGTGATTTTTGCACTGTGTTTTGAATACTAGCAAGCTGTGTCGGCATAATTCTTCGTTCCAGACTCGATGTAAAGGAAAACAACTTAGGCAGATTCATACTTAATCATAATTCTAATTTTAATATAATTTTTTTGAGAAGTGATTTTAATATAAATTTTATTTTCAATAAAATAACTAGCTATGGGGTTTAGTTTTCCAATGATAATGACCTAATTAACAGACCAAATGAGGAAGGTAGTAGAGTTTCTGAAAGTAGTTCTTACGGTGAAAAAGACAGCATATTACAGAGTTTCCAACAAACACAGAAATCTTCATCCCATATCTTACAAGCAAAGATAAATTTACTGTTAAATTATACATGAAAGCACACTAGCAGTAGTCTATACCTCATGGAGCAAAAGAAAGCACAGAACTTCCCGAACTGAAAGACATTTGTTCAGCTTATATCTAGTCCAAACGCCAACATTGAGTAATGCTTTCAAATTCATAATTGCGGAAGCTCAATATCTTCCAAAGATTTATGACTACCTCATTGTCCAAAATTACATAAGCAGGGACATTCATTTCGAGCTCTCATGATTAAACACTACGTAATGTTAATCTACTAAAATATCATTTTTACAAGCTCAGATCGCAAATGAAGCATAATATCTACCAGATAGAAACAATTGACATCAGAACCCAGCAACTTTCCCCCAACGACATCATCTCAATGTTCACCCAGAAATATGACCCACCAGAACCTATAAGATACAGAGCTCACTAGATGAAGATAACTCTGGATAAGGTTAACTTACGATTTCTTCTCCACAAAGGTCTTCCGCCAAGATATACTTTCCGAGACTCGCCGGAGAAGAGAGGAGAAACTCGAGCACCATACTCCTGGAGAGAAGGAGACGATGGGAATGCTGCCAACAGATTTTTGAAGGTGGTAGAGCAGCAGAGGGCATTCATTTCCATAAACAGAGGAGAGATGTAGATCCTAGGAACAAGTGAAAGAGAATGATGTCCAGAGTCAATAGGCTAGATAAGCGGTTCCAAAGGCTAGATATGCGGTTCCAAAGGCTAGATATGCGGTTCCACAGGCCTGAAGAAATTAGTTTCCTTCATAGTGCCGTGCGTTTCAACATAAACACATTTAGGAACTAGTTTATAAATGGGCAGGAGGCATAGAAAAATTTATAAATAGATAATTATCAAAACAGAGGAAATGCAAAGCTCAACAAAAGTCTCTCTACCTACAAAGCTAAGGATAGGGTATCCCAAAGTCAGGCCTTGTTCTTCATTTTTCTTCTTTTTCTTCGTACCATTTATTTACTTCTTCATTATATAATACGCAGTTTTTTTCTTAAGATTCTTTTACGAAGGAAAGTTAACCACCGGTGATGATTTACGGTAGAGAATGTCAAAATTTTATAATGATAGCTTATCTCAATCAAGGTAGAATAACCAAAGTCTATGTTTGATCCTAACATGGGCACCATTTATCCTAAGAAAAATGATATCAATACTCTTTTATTATAATTTGAGGTTAGGTAAGAGAAAATCTAGAGTTTAGGGTTTACCCATAGAATAAGAAGATAATATTTTATATATAAAAAACTTCTGTTGTATCTCCAAATTTATCTCTTACCTGGACTGCAATGTGGATGCCACGTCAGATGTAAACCCTTAATGTAATACTTGAAAGTGGTAGTATCACCTCTCTTATCCTAATTAAGGTCTTTGTGATTAGAATTTAAGGTGGAAAAAAAATTGCAAACTGATTAACAAAGTTGGTGTATGAGGTGCCTAACTAGTATCTTCTCAGATATACAACTCTTGGATTTTGCAACTAACACTAGCTAGAACAAAGAGAAATACACTAGCAAATTATTCATATAGAAGATAGAAGGACAAGTGTTCCAAAAAATTAGTGTAGAAAATCATTATGTATCTAACATTGGTTTAACTTGGTTAATATTATACCAAATTCAGGTATATAATGTTCATTGAATTTAAGTAGTAGATTTCAATAGAAAATCATTGATTTATTTTTATATAAAATTTATATGGTTTTAATGTTCATTTATTCATAGTGTATATTGGGTTTAGCAAAATAAGATAAAATTACCCTTTACATTTTACATAATTCACTTTACAAAAGGTGGCTGAATTTTTACATTACCTAAATAAAGTTACTAGAATTTATACTTCTTGTTAGTTATGAACATAATTTTGAACTTTATGTTGTATTTAATACTTATATATATATTATTATAAAAATAAATAAGGACCTTATATTCTTAATTATAGTATAATTGCCAATTTATTATAAAAATTAAGCTTTGAAGAAAAGATAAATTAATTTAAATTAACATGAGAGAAAACAAAAAAAATTAAAAACCTATTTCATTTTACTACCGCCGTCTGTGGGAATCGAACCCACGACCACATGGTTAAAAGCCATGCGCTCTACCGGCTGAGCTAAGACGGCTGGACGACAAATTTTATTTATTTTATAATAACTCCATAATATTTAATTGCATTTTTATAGAAAAATGATTTCTATGAATTTTTCCATCTTGATGTGGCTGTCCTGGCAGCCTGGTAGTCCAGATAAGGTCTAAGTTTTAGGCTTACCTAAAAAATAGGTAGATATTTCTTACTTCATCTCTTATTTGGACTGCCAACGAAGACCCCATGTCATGCTGTAAATCTTCACGGTAAAATTTGGCAGTATGGTTATCACCACTCTTTTTTTAATCCAAATCCAAAGTTTTTTTTTATTCATGCATAGTAGTGCGGTTTAAAGGGTAAATCGTCTAAGGAATCAAGCATTATACAATCATCTTGAATGATAAGATTTGGGCTTAGACACACCCTCATGCAGTCATTTAAGACAGTTTTTCAAAAAGCTTAGGATGCAACTTTGCCATATGCACCAAAAAGAATAATGGGGTTTGCATTTAATCCCACATCCCCATTATATGGGTGCATTTATGGCATCTAGATTTTATGTGGGTCCACCTAAATTAGAGGGAGAGGTGGGATGAAATCTCGAGGGTGCGTATAACATTACTCAATAAATAAATACCGGTCAAAAAGGTCCTTTGAAGCTTGAACAAAAAAATAAAATAATACCAAATCATAATAGTAAATTAATAACAAGAAAAATAATATCAATACTTTCTAATTTTATTTTGAGGCTTTACATCGTGACATGGCTGCATAATTGACAGTCTAGGTAATAGAAAATCTAGGGTTTAAGGTTTACTGACAGAATAGGTAGATAATATTTTATTAAAAAATAAAATCTTACAAATTTTTTGTCTAGTTTATCTCTTACATCGTCAGCATATAAAGTCTTGGAAGTAAAAAGCCACAATACTTCTGTCACTGCTCGTGATAGGTGATGGTCATTCGGCTCCACTAAAGATATGGGAGGTTTGTTGCCATATGGGGTCTTATATTTTTGTTCCTTTCAACCGAGGATTTGGTAAGAAATGCTTCTGGTCGAATTTGACTTCATTTTGATCCTAAGCTTTTAGGGCTTTACTTTTAGTATTTGTTGATTGTTATGTCGGTCTCCCTACTGCATTTGAATAATTTGAGATGCTTGGGGTGGTTATTTTGGTAGTCTTTAGTGGTTTGATTTGTTTATTTGGCTGAATTGGTCGAGAGTGTGAGAAGTAAAGGGGCCAATGTCGTCCTTTGAGGAAGAGGATAATCGATGGATTTGTGGAAAATTTGGTGTTGTGAATCTGCAACGTGTGAGTTTCATTGGCTGAGACATTTGAGAGCCCTGTCTTCTTCATCACACTCCTGCCAAGGTCAATTGGCGAAGTTCCAAATCTTCCCATACTAACTTTTTCTTTGATTTTTTTTAGTGGTATTGAGCTTACCAACAAAAGGGAAAGGTGACAACTTTTCTATGGTTGCATAAAAGTGGTGGATTTTAGATATAAGGGTCGCGTTTATGCGTATAGAAGTTGGGAATTCTTATCAATGCCAACTAGCAAACAGATGGTCTTCTTGTGGCCGATAATTGTGGTTAATGACATTAATGCCTTTGGTGTCATAGCAAAACATGCTCTTGGAAACCGGGGGTTTTGGGATCTTTTGCAGCTTTTTTGTAGTTAATTCCTTGCTATATATTTGTACGCCTTCGACAAGTTGGATTGTACGTGGTTTCAATTTTGCTTTGTGTTACTCGTGTTAAGTTGGTTATTCATATATTTTTTAAGCATCTAAACTACCTTTAAACCCTTTTCTTTCAATTAACGTTTCTTCTTTTCTATGTGCAGGGGCACAAAATGCAATACCGAAGCCTGATAAGTGGGAATCTATTTTTGATAGTGATGGGAGGATACTTGGTTTTCGAAAAGCACTTAAGGTTGATCATTCTGGGGGTAAGATAATCAATGCATTGTTTTCTGTGCTTTGTGCTATCTTACTAATTGATACTTCTTCCAAACTGTCTTCCATTGAAGTTTTAATTAGTTTTTAAGATCCTCCATCAAATATCACAATGAAAGCTGTTGTTGATTCTGGGGCACGGGAAGTGTCCAGATTTGCTCATTTCTTGTTTGCATTCCGATCTCTGGTCTTTTTCTTTGTTGGGTTTCCTGTTATGGCTGATTCTGCAAGGAAAAGCCACACCCAACTGACTATACAGTAGAAAAGTAAGGTTTGTAGTTCCATAATTTCCGTTCCTAGCTTTGTTTCAGAGCTTTCTCTTCCTTTTTTAGTTCTGGACTTTGAATTGTATTTTGCATTTTTGATCAGAACTCTCTTCACATTTTTCTTTGATGGGATATCATGATTTGTTTAAATGTTTACCGAGACTGAAGTATTGAGTGTATTCCCAAGGATTTGGATTAGGAGAAAGGGTTTTCTGATTTTCCTATTTTCCTATTTTTAGTCTATGGGATTTTATCTAACAAAATTTCAAATACTATAACGTTTGTCAGTTGTCATATGGAAAGTGTGTAGGGTTCTATTGTTTGGTTACTTGAGCTGTAGTACATCTGCTCCCTGCGCCCGCCACCCCTGCAGCACCTACAGCCTGACGATGGAACCACCTCCATCCTCATGTGCCCCAACTACATCAGAATCACTTCTTCCACTATCAGTGCCACTTGGACTGATCCGAACATTTTCTGCTCCGTTTATTTCAACAATTTTCTTAGATATATAACTTCCTTTGGCTTTGAACAAGTGCACTTTTTGGAAGCCAGTAGCGCTTTGCTGAGATACTACATTTTCACTGCGCCGCTCAAATTCTTTTGCTGCCTTCTGAGGATTATGATAGATCTAAAGAAGTGTCATTTAGACACTGGTATTTGATTTAGAAAGTGTATTGTCCAACTTCTTAGACTCGATCTCACCTTCTCACCTAGTGATTTTTCAAAGATACCTTAATTCAAAACATACTTTCTTGCCCGATGTTTATCAAGCTGGCTGTAAAATACCTTAAGATAGTTAATAATTGCTTGACTTTTGATATTGTGTCCATGACCAGATTCTAATTTATCTGCATTTGATTCCTCAAGAAGTTGAGTAAGAAGTTTAAGAGAGCTTCATGGTGAATGTCATTGCCCTTATAGAGTTTCAACAATGTCATATGATGATTCCTTTGATGTAGGAATTCCTCAGATATCTTAACATCACAATAGTTAAGAGACTTTACCAGCTCAAGTGTAGCAGATATATGTCTCGTAAGAAGCAAGCTTTGGAGCAGTGTTGTATCAAATATAGAAGTTGTCTCCCTTGCACTTGAATTTATTTGGATGCGACCATGACCCTGATGAACACAAGCCAACATCCCCATTTGCGTTGAATAATGAAGATAAATTTTTACCCACTGAGACATAAAGCCTAGACCTCAAATGTCAAAGTGGCCATGGAAGCAAACGCCCAACATTTCATCAAGCATTTTAAAAATAATTACAATACTTTCTTTAAAAGACAATACTATCTATAAATACATGTATATCATATTAGTAAATTAAAATTATTAAAAATCCTATAGTCTTCTTTGTCATTTAAAATACAAACATTAGTTTAAATTGAGAGATTAAACGGCTTCACTCTTTGACGGTTTGATCACATCGGAAAAAGCTCTCCTTTGGTAGTCTAGTTTCTCTTTTACTGATTCTATCTTCAGCATATAAAATGCTATAAACTGCCTACACAAGTATAAGCTACAAACTTGAAACATACATCGTTTCGAAGGTCACCACATTAGCCCGCGAATCTCTGTTCTGTCTGTCTAACTCGGAGGAATGGCGGAAATTTCGTCCGCCCCGGCGACAGGGAACCACAACTCGCCGGAGGCTACTGGAGCCTCGGATGATGCGAGCAACATTCGGAAAGTGAAACCAGGAAAGAAGCGGCTGATTCTAACACTAACCGTACTCTTCTCCTTCATTCTAGGTGAGTAGAAAAAAAGTAGCCGCTCTTTATTGGTTTCTGATCGTTTCTGATCGTTGGCATTTTAGTTCCAGTGTCTCTACTCATCCCTCAATTGAATTTTTTTTTTCAGGGTTTCCTTTTCTTCTCAAATCCACTGAAATTTATCGCTCTCCTTTTCCTTTTGCGGCCATTGACTATTTGAACGCTGGTCTCGAGTCGAACAGTTTCTCTTTCCCCTTTCAGTTCCAAGTGGTCCTTTTGGGGTTTGGCGAGGAATTTGATGGAGCTCGAGCTAGAGCTTTTGAACTCGCAGTGTTCGAGCAGATACGCAAAAGAGCATCCAATAATCTGGTTTTTTCTGTTTCCGTGACGGTTGAGTCGGTGAAAGGTTGCTTTCAGGAAGAAAGGTCTAAAAATTCCTGCTGGTGGCGGTGCGGTGCAGTCGAGTTGACGAATTTGGGTGAGAATTTAGGGGATGATGTAGCCATTGATGAGATTCTGAGTGGAGCTTTAAGTTGCTCTGATTCTGTGCGAAAGGTCTATACTGCTGTATTGGTGAATAGAGAAGAAGAGGTTAAAGTTGTTGTCGGAAAACATCGCCATTTTTGGATTTCGGGCAAAGTCACTGAGGCGGATGCGATCTCTATGGCTAGCCAGGTTTTTGTGGAGATTTTTGTGAATGATGGGTTGGTTAAAGGTAAAGGGGAGTTCATCCCGGTGGGAGCAGATGGAAGCGTTGTTCTATCATTCAATTTGCTACATTCTGATCCGAATGATTGGCTTTACGACTGGTAAACTGAATTCGGTTGTTTTCTTTCATTTCATGGTTATTAGGCATTTATTGCCTTTTCAGTTGCCTTTTTTCTTTTAATGTAATACCACAGATAGTGGCTTTATGTGAATATTTTGCCTTCTAATTTGATGCTTGCTGAAAAACAGTAAAATCTGATATTTCATTATTCGGTCCATTATTTATACCAGGAATTTCAACAGAATACATGAGGGACTATTGGCCCCTATTGTAGAGGCCTTGTCACCTATAGCTAACATATCTGTTGAAAGTCAGGTAGTTGGTTCTGTACTTACTCTTGTATTTATGTGTTGTATCTTTGTTTTTAAGATGGAGCTCTGTTTGCAATGTTGCTCATTGCTGATACTGGTGATACTAATGAGCAGGTTCTATACCATACTCCGATGTCTGCATTTTCTTATTGGGACGAGAGCTTGTCTAGCAATGTCCTGAGTATCAAAGATCTTCCCTTCTTTGTATGATTTTTGACTTTATTACTCTATACATCTAATAGGGCATGTTTATTTCTATAATGGATTACTTGTTAGAAAGAATCAACAGTCTCTCTTCGAGATCTCTTTGAAGTAAATTCTATGAATAACAGTGTCGTTTGACATGATCCCATAAGTGAAAGAAAAATGTAATTGACATGTACACCAACCAAAGAGTATCTTAAAATACTTAAATACTCTGGTACTTATAAAAATTTTTGGACATAAAAAATGCAGGTCTTTTTGCCTTGTGTCATCCTAATGTGTGAGTAATGTTTCAGTGGGTTAATAGCAGCACTTCTCATTGAAGGATAAAATATGCGTGAGGCGCAAAAGGTCTCCTATTCGTGATAATAGCCTAGTTCATATAGCAATATTAGATGTATTAAAGTTGGGCAAGCAATATTTTTTGGTCCTAATAGTAGTATTCTGCATTGACCAATCAAACAGCAAGTGGACTTGCTAATCTCATAATGTGGAAATGTGTGATCTCTGCCTAACCATGGTATGGTTCTTATTTAATAGCCCAAAGATACTGGTTATGAATCTTTCCTTGTCATTCTCAATCAATGGCATTGAGGAAATAACTTGTGGTTTTTTCTTTAAGTTAAATGAAGAGAGAATGCCAAGACTGGCCACCAACAAGAAAACCTCTTCATTTGGGGTCTCTAGAACGCGGGGTATCACTGTGGGTGAGAAGCACACATTTCCTTGTGGCACCACCATACCCTGGCCTGCCAGGAATATCTCGTGAACTGCTGTCCATCCATAAGTCCAGCCTCACTTGAGAAGTGAGTCCGGGATCATCAGTACTCTAGTTTTTGACACGGCAAAGCTTGAACTCTTGATAGAAAGCAGCTGATGAACCCTAGAATCGGCTCGTTTGGCTTCTGAAAGATTAAGTAGCTCAGAAATTACTTTGAAATCTTACCAAACTCAAAGCTTACTATTGCCATGTCAAACAAACAGAAGTCAAATTTTTTAAAAAGGTGCTACTAAATGGTACTACAGAGGGATACTTGTGAAAGAAGCTTGCAGGTGGCACCATTCTGACATAAGCAGGACTAAGTGCTTCATATAAGAAAACTCCCACCATTGCCTTTCAGGTCTTTCCCACCTTTCACAATCCAACTGAAAACCATTAGCTATTGGGATTCTTCTAAAGGAGTGTTTTAAACAGAATAATGTTGTACTATTGGGACTTAGAAGAAGTAAAAATTCTGTAAGGTTGATGTACTGAAAAAATTGTCATTGACAAGTAGATGCTAAACATATCTCTATCCTTCCCTATATAAGCAGTACTCTGGGTCATCCAGATCAGCTCATTCTTTTCCATTCTGATCTAAGAATTGGTGTTGATTCATGTTGCAAGGCTTACTGCATGACTCTGTATTTATTAGTATATCTTTATTCTGATCTACAGGATATTTAAGCATGCAGTAATATATTTGTAAAATATTTGTAATATATTAATTTCGTCCGGCATGATTCTATTTTATTTATATACCAAATATTTCTTCATTCACTCCAAATATGCTTCATTTATTCTCTATACAATGAGAATTGGAGTTCTAATGCCCACTAATTTGTCTAATGTGTGCTTATCGATTCTTACTAGGTGAATTCAAATGAATGGCACTTGGATACATCTACAGCAGCTGTGGGCCGCTCCAAACTTCTGCACTTTGTGGTGTACATTTTTTACCTGCTAGTTATGTATAGAATTTAAATAGTTACATATTCTCATCAAGAAGAATGTCTCAGCAAAAAATTTAACTAACTTAAAAGGTTTCTGTTAGATTTAGTGAAGGAAGATAGAAGATTAGAGAAAAGTGAAGAGATAGGAAGAAGGGAAAGAGAGAAGGAGAGAAAGAGGTTGTAAGGTCTTTATGACCTACAACCCTAAAACATGTATTAATAGAATCCGAAAATACAAAATTACAATGATGCCATTGATGGCTTGAGGAGCAAGTAAACTAAACAATAAACAAACAATAACTAGTTAAAGTTTAGTAAAATTACTAAACTACCCCTAACTCTTAATAGTTTCTTTACTTTGATAGCATTTTCTTCATGATTTGACTTTTGCATCATCAGATATATACCATCTCTAAAGGAGTGTCCGCTAATTATACGACTTCCAGATGGGAAGGTTTCTTCTACTAATGGCTTTATATCGCCTGTGAGTAGTTAAGCTCTTTGCATCTAATTTGCAGTATTTTTCAATTTAAGTTGATTTTGTATTAATCTAAAACTCATGGTTTGTAGATGTGGGGAGGGGTTGTCGTGTGGAATCCTCCGGCTTGCAATAGGAAAAATCAAGATACATTCCATGTCAGGCAAGCATTTCCTCCAGAGGTAAGTAATCATGTTCCTTGAGAAGTAAAAATCACGGTGGGAGTCGTGGGACATATGAGTATGCTAACTTCATCAAACAGCATCACTTCAGTTAGATCAGTCTGAGAGGCAGAATTAGTATTTGGAGTTCTACAGTTTACATAGCATATCCTGTCAGGATTTCTTTTAATATGATATCAAAAGGCACCATTCTGGGAGCCAGTGTAAATTTTGTCTGGAAAGCTGCTTATATATGTTAGTTATTGGTTACTAACTGGAAAGCTAAATGAATACCTTGGATCAGGAACTTCTGAAGGTCTTCCAAGTCTTAGTAGGGCAACTTCGCCAGCTTTTTGGACTGCAATCCAGTCATCTTTATGAGGCACATCCTGGTATTTCTGATTTCTTGCCCAGTGAAAGAGGCTTTGCTGAATGGTAAGCTAGAGAATGTCACTTGATTCTGAAATTTCTTTGTTGGTTTTCTGGGTTTTCTGTGTATCAGGGGGGTGGCTTGTTCAGATTTTTCCTTGTAGATGCCACCAAAGTCTACTGTGTAGCCTTAGGGAGGGAAAAAAACAACTGATAAAAATGTGACTGAAGTATTTGGCGGTTTATTAGTTTGACTTCTGTTATGGATGTTGGTGCACTCACACCGCTAATGACTTTTTGGTCATTTACTTCCATTGTGCCACTGACTCGTTGTTAATTTTACCCCAGCATCTAATTTTGTTGTAGAGGGATGATGGTGAACTCCCTATGTCAATGGGTAAGTTGAACAAGTAGTTGTAGATTGCAGTTAAGACCACAGTTTTCAATGTGTTAGCCTTTCACGTGCTGTGCCTGTTCGATATCACTAGAAACACTAGATCACCCTGGTGACCAACTACATTAACTGGGCGAATTGCACAATCAGTTGTAGACTGCTGTTCAGACTAGAATTTTCACCCTGCAAGTATTTACATGTTATGCCTGTCCTTTTCACTAGGATCATTAGTCCACCCTCCACTGGTCCCTATTTATGACTAGGCTAATTCTTAGTGACTGGGTTTGAGTGTTGCGGGGACTATTCATTGTTGTTTGATTAGATCTCTTCTATCTTATATTTGTCTATAATGTTTCTGTTATTCATAAATCACATCTAAGTTATAGGTGTCATTTACATTTTGGTATTTTTCGTCTGGCTGGTGGAATAACGAAACAAACAGAGGTAGATGAAGTAGCTAGTGCATTTTGAGGAGGGTGGGAGATCTGGAATGCACTTTACATGTTTTGTGTGGATGAGGGGTTTCACAAGGTGCTAGGTGGTTACCAAATGTATGCTAAGTGGCAGCATATGTCTGTGCTTCTCTTACCCAATCAGGTGTCCTTGATAAATAATTGTCTGTTATAGACAATTGTGCTTAGGTATAGTATAGTTTCCATTTTCTAGATTTTGCAAAAGACTAATCCTTATCCTATCTTACATTTAATATTTGTAGGGAATTAGATGCTTTGTTTCGGCGTCTTACAGAGTTTAATCTTCTTTCCAGTGCATCTACGCTTCAATCTCTTTCTAGCTTGGTATATTTCAATATTTTAACATCTGTTTAGCTTTTTTATTAAGATAAAAGTGGTAATGAATCTGGTCTGTTGAAGATTATGGGGTGATTCTTGTTTTCCAAATTTTTCTAATGCCTGGAGTAACTGTGCAGGTTCAATCACTTCCGAGGATGATAGTCATGGATGAGATTTGCAAGCAGGTCAGTTCTTAGACTCGTGTTTCTGTAATAATACCCGTAAGTTGGGTTAATAGGTCATGTTGGCCATGGCAAATTAATCTCCCTAGGATTCTCTTTGAGTGTGTAGTCCCATATTGTTAAAAGTTAAACCAGTGGTATAGGGTTATGAATAAGTGGCTGGTCATTTTGGGTTAGAACCGAATATAATCGAAGAGTGGTGTCAGAGCAAGATTTCTGCTTGGACTTTGATCTATTTTGCTTTATTGTGAGAATACGTCCCTGTCTTAAGCCTGTTATGTATAGACCTAGACGCGAAGGGAAGTGTTGAGTGGGAAAGGTCCCACACTATTAAAGTATTATTGAATATTTGGTTATAATGTTGAACTATTGGCTTGGTAAGTATCATTGTCAAGTGGAACTAAACGTTATCTCACAGGTGGGCTTTAGTTCAAGTCTTACTAGGGTCGAGGATCAGGTATAACTCATTGTAATAGAGAAAATAAAACAAAGAGGTCACATGATGAACATTTTTAGATGATAATTTCAAGTCAACTAATTCATGTCACTCACCTGATCAGGATTTCCTTTTCTTCAGAAGCTCAAATTTGAGCCTTTTTGTTCATGTCAGTTATACTTCCCGAATCCTGGTGTTTTGACTTGGGTAGATTAGGGAAGCGTTACTGGGAATGGGAAAATATTCAGTTGGCACCATTTTTTTTGTAGAAATCATCTCCCTGGAAAAAATAGGAAAAACTTGGGGCCTGACAATGGCTGATTTATCTGGAATATATGGATGGGGATAATCAGGAGAGTGTTCAAAGGGTGGTCAAACTCCTTGGAGGTCAAATTGAGATCACAACCCATTGCATCCTCTTTTGAGCCAGTAAATTGAAGGGCATGGCACACATTGAGAGTTCAATCATTAGAAGAATTTGGAGAGATGTCATTCGATTGCCCCTCAAACCATCCATCAACCAATGGCGTGGTTGCAAACTCCCCCCTCTCCTCCCCGAGTACTGGCACAAGCTCAATTTTGATGACAGCTCCTTAGAGAACTCGACCCAACTGGGGGCAAGGAGTTGTTCGTAACCCTACCAGAGCAGTCCTCCTTGTCTTTTTTGTACCCACTAGTCAGTGCAGACCTTCTCCATGGACTCAGATAATATTTTCGGCACTTCTCCCCTGTAATAGTGGAAGGAGACTCAATGGCAATCATCTCATGGGCCTCTGGGAGCAAGAGATCACTAGGGCAACACCGAACCTTTTCCAATGAGATAGAGGACATCTCAGGCTCGAGGAGGGCATCACACTCAGAGAGAAGCCAACTGCCTAATGGACAAGCTTCCGAGAGAGCGGTTGACTCGCCAATACCTCATTTTTTAACATCCCTCCCTCTCTGATTGATTCCCTACTTCTCTTGCTTCTCTTTCTGTTTGTATCATTCATTCTTAGGATAATGGTCATCTTGTTAAAAAAATAATTGTAATAAGGGTTAGACTTTTCAGGCCTGTCACCTTCTTTTGCACATAATGAATTGTCTCTTCTCATTGCTCTCTCTTACACTAAAATAAAATCTCCTTTTAACTTTTTTGCGTTTTTGGTCACCTCTTAAGGATGCAGGGTAAAATAATCTTCTACTTGCTGACAGAAAGTAACCAAGTTTTTTAAAGTTAAGTTGTATGGTTGACATGGTTCTTTTGAAAGTAGAAGCACAAGCCTAACTCTAGTATTGATTTCTCCAAAAAGAGTATTGTGCTAATTTTACTTGATTTGCTTTTGTTTGCTTTTGATTTTGTTTCCCTTCCCTTTCTGGTAAATGATCTGTTCAGTACTCAGTTTGTGTCGGATTATCGTCTCTCCTCTTGTGCAGATAAAGTTGTCACTAGAAGCTGCAGACTTAGCTCAAAACAACACAGCTATTGGCTTATACGATGCTTCTGCTGGTATGTTCTTCCCATAGTTCAGTTATACCATAGCTGGAGCGCTGCTGGTTTCCCTTTTGAAATTCAGTGGCTAACTCTGATGTTTTGACAGCAACTTCTCGTCAGGCCAGGACTTTGGCAGAGGATGCATTTTTTCATCCATCCATCATGTCACTTAGCTATTCTTCGGTTGAGCATTACTTTGCTATATATATGGTAGTAACACAAGTCTCAGATGTCTATAATTGTCCCATTTATCTAAAATTGTTTCCAGATGGGAATGCCTTCAGGATTGTCACTTTTGAGTAACCGTCACCTAATTGGGGTTTTGATCCAATATAATTGGAGATCATCATCCCAAAACGACAATTCTGGGACTCCTGTTCCTGCTGTTTTCCATATCTTATCTTAATCATCATTATTTTCATTGGTATCATTGCATCGACGTCATCATGTACTGTTGTGTATATTTTATTTTTCCTGGGTTTTGAGTAGATACACACATCATGCTACCTTTGGTTTTTTAAAATCCTTCTGGTGATAATTAGTTAGATTCATCAGTTTTAATTCCTGTTGCAAGAAGTACTAAATTTATGGCTTTTGGGCACCTTGCAGCCTTTCTTTGCACCGGTCCTGCTGCATGTTCTTCTTGCAGCTCTTAAAGAATTGAAACGATACAAACAAGAAAAGGCCAAGTACTTGAAATGGCTAAACCAGTCAAAGGCCAACTAGAAGATCAGCTTTCCAGTAGAACACGAGACCACATTGACATACAGCGGTAGGTTGATAGCAGGAGCAACATAAGTTCGTTCAAGCATGCAGAGGTGGTGCCGTTGAATGACTTCTCGGAAGGTCGTCTATTCCCAGTGCTGGCATTTGTGGAATAGAACTTCCCCCAAAAGTATTCATGTTTACACCACGAGGAGGAAGTTCAAAGATGAAGACCACATCCCACAAAAAATCCAAGGCTTCCCAATTGAGATTTGAGACAGAATGAGATGTTTATTTTTCATGAATGATGAAATTCCTCCAAGAGTTAATAGCCTTAAGTTGGAGCAGGCTATTATTGCCCCAAGTTGGATGCACTTGTTTATTATTTATCAATTCCTTCTCACCTACCTCAACGTTGAATTTATTCCACCCATCTCGGAACATTTCTTATCCCAATGATCAACACCCACACCCTTTGAGGTACCGCAAGCCCACAAATCCCGTTTTGGTCTCCAATCTGAAGCCATTCTTGAAGATTGTACCTTTGAAATTCAAAGACCACCTTTATTTAAATTCTGTCCGATTACGACTGTCTACACCTTTGTTTCATTATACTATCAAAATTGAGTTAAACATAACATTGTTGGTCAATTATTCAGCTTATACTAACAAACAATCTCCAATCCGAAATTCAACTTAAAAGACCCCAGATTTCTTTGGTATGACCTTTACGGTCAAATTCATCACCACGTGGTCCTTGATCACTCACTTTCTATCACTATCTCCTCCATAAATAGACGGGATGTGAGCCTTTTAGTGGAGACATGTACCTAAACTACTGAAACAAAACAAAACAAAAAATGTCAAAATCTTGCTTGGCCTGGCAATGGTTTTGGCTTTATATTCCTGCTTCTTCTCTGCCTGGTCTGTGCAATATCAATCCAAAAAACAAAATATCTCTAACACGATCCCCTTAGTCCCGTTTTCTTGCTGTCGGTGAGAGACAGAAAAGCTCCTCTCTCTTCAATTATTTCTCAACTGCACCATTGGTTCTTGAATTGTTGAATTGTTGAATTGTTGAAAGGTCTACTTTCTGGAGAGAGAAAAATGATCACAGTGTGTTGCCTGTCAATCAGATTTTGTAATGGGTTGGCATTATACCATTTGCTGAATTTTAATATTTTTTGCCATTTATTTTGTCTGATAAGATTTAATATCTAAATGGGCACATCGAATATATTACATATCAGATTTTGGGGGACCAGATATGAAACCTGATATCAGATACGTGTACACCTATTTATGTTTGAATCTTTGGACCAATATCTACCATATGATTTAATTATATGTTTATATACATAAGTCCAACCAAGGTTGGTAGCAGCCAGTGTTTATTTCCATATAAATTAAGTTAAATTAATTTTATTAAACAATTTTTTGATTATTAATGTAAGGTTTGATGTTAATTAATTTTTATTGTATAATAACAAAATATTAAGATAATGTCATTGTCATAAACAAGTGTACCAAATGTAATATTTATAAATAAAAATAACATTCGGAAAAAAGAAAAATCAGGTACAACTAACTTCAGCTAGAGCGGAAAATAACTAAGATACCAAATAAATCTAGAGTGGAAAGGGACCTTTATAAAAGAGGGAGAAGTGGAGGTGAGTGAAGAGAAAAAAGGAAGAGAATGTTGATAATATTGCTAAGAAAGAGACATAAAGGATGAGTTTTTCTTTTTGGTGTTTGATAATGATGTATAACATTAGTTGATGTGTTTACAGTGTTTTTGCTGCATAATTATTACAAACAATGACATTTAATGTGGAAGATTAAAATATAGTACATAAGAGTGAATTTAGCATTTACTTTTGCTTTGATCTTAGATGTGTCTATTGAGAAGTGGTGGGTATCACATATTAATATTGGACCAAAAGTAGGTATCCTAATGGTGGAGCATGAATTTTTAATCTCTCAGGTGAAAGCGACTTAACTCAAAATTTTATAGTCATAGATTTTACTTAAATTAAAAGTTATGATTTTCTTATTAGTAATTTCATAAAATTTCCCAAATATTTATATCCGTATTTTTTTTCTTTATTTTGGTATTTACTTAAATAGGCAAGATAACTAACAAAGAATACTTTAACCAATTCATTGTCAGTATTAATCTTTTTAAAATGAGAGAAACAACTAATGAGGCTGTGCTGAATCTGGTCAAAGTTGGCCCAACCCATCCTTTCTTTACCCCTAAAGTTACTCTATTTACTACATAAAAAAAAAACCATTTAAAATGATGCAACTACAGTAATGCTATAATCTCAATGTTGAAATTAAAAATTAATAAATAATCTAAAAACTCAAAATTACATCAAAATTAGTAAAAATATGCAAATAATTATTATTAAAAAATATAATTCTACTGAAAAAAAAATATATATATATATATATATATATATTCCACATTTGTAGTTTATTGATTATTGACTGAACCCAATTATACTAGAATTAGTCACACTTCGGATTTCATGGCCGGTTTGGTTTAAAAACGGGTTCAATGGTCAAAATCGGAATATACGTTGAAAATTGAGATTATGAGCTTCACTTGGCCGAGGAGAGAGAAGGAAAACAGGGAAAGAGTCCGAGAATTTCCCGGGTTTTTCACCTGCTCCGAAAACGGGACTGCAGCTCTGCAAACCGCCTGACCTCGCCGGGAAACCGCTCTCCTCTGCACCTGACAGCCAAACGGTGGTGTCGTTTCCGTCTTTGGGGTGCATCTACCACCTGGGTCTGATCCCGTATTTTTGGCCGTGAGAAAAGACGGCAACTCCCATTGGTTTGACGCTAAGTGGTACTCCGACTAGCCCGGTTTTTCGCCCATGTCCTCGTCGACGCAGAGCGAGAATCGGTTGCGTCTCGGATGAGGAATGGGTTGCGTTATCGGGAAACGAGCTGGCAGGAGAGACCGGGAGTCGTCGCCGCCACCGGCGGCTTCCCCCGTCGTAGCTGAGCGGTCGGTATCCGAGTGGGATTCTGTCGCGGTTGGCGGGAGCCGGTCTCAGAGGGCAAAGAAAGGGGAAAGTCGGAGGGCCGAAATATTGGCTCCGCCTCCGGCGGTGGGGCGCCGGAAGCCGAGGCCTTCGTTGAGGAATCCAAGCTTGTGTGCACTCAGCTGGCCTACGTGGCTCATGGCCGTTGCAGGGGAAGCAATTGAAGGATGGGCTCCCCGTCGTGCTGATACCTTCGAGAAGCTTGATAAGGTATACGGACCTTTTTCCGTGATCCAACTGGGATTTCCAATATCTTTCTTTCTTTTGGTATTTAGATATCTTATTTTCATTTCGTGAATCGGTTTTCATCCTTGTATTGCACCCTGTCGTCTCCCACCTTGTCACGTAAATTCTTAAGAATGGAAAATGCCATAGTGTTGCCTAAGCTTTTCTGCTTGCTTATTTATAAGCATTTCCATATTTTGAGCCCTTCTTTCTCTCTCATATACTGGGCTCTGGATCATGAATACGTGAGAGAAGTATTGAGCTGTCTCTTTTCTCGTTTCTGTTTTTTGTTCAGATTGGGCAAGGAACTTACAGCAATGTTTACAAAGCTAGAGACTTGGTAACTGGAAAGATCGTTGCACTGAAAAAGGTTCGATTTGACAATTTAGAACCAGAGAGTGTCAAATTCATGGCCAGGGAGATCCTTGTATTGCGACGTCTTGATCACCCAAATGTGATTAAACTGGAAGGTCTTGTCACATCGAGGATGTCATGTAGCCTTTACCTTGTTTTTGAATACATGGAACATGACCTAGCAGGCCTTGCTGCTGCCCCTGGGATCAAGTTCACAGAGCCACAGGTTTGATTCTATTCTTTTCTTTTTAACGACTATGGACTTTGTTTTTGCACAAACTACACCACGTTACTCCTCCCCTTTTTTATTTGCATAAATAAATATTCTAAGTTTAGTGGCAGTGGAATCTCAATTTCAATTTGTCTTTTCTTTTGACATGAGATTGATATTTTTCATTCTAGGACATGCCCTTCATTGTGACATAATTGGGTTTTCTTTTACAATAATCCGTTTGAATTATTTTGGATGGATCATCTATACTTTCTTGTTACCTGTAAAGCTAAGAGAACTTGAGCTGAAAATCTGTCTATGTCAGCAGAAATAATGAAAATAGTTAGCATGCACCTCATTTTTTACAGTTTAAATAAGTCAATTTTACAGTTCTCACTTTATCGCTTGTGTAGTCAAATCTAATATCTTTTATTTTTTACATTTTATTAGTTGCCTCTGTTCCTTCAGGACTATGTAGGAAGGTCATACTATTTTTAACAGTGAACATAGGTGATTTTATTTTTCTTGTTCAAGAAAATGATTGACTTTTTTTTTTGAAATATTGAAACTTTTATTAATAATGATGAATAGTAAATATACATAGCTCTTTTTCAGTAGCCTAATTCTATTGGGAAACTGGTAATGATTGACCCACAGAGAGGGCCACCAAGCCGACCCCTGCTTTTGCCAGTTTATCAGCTAACGAATTAGCCGACCGTGGAACTGCGTTCCATGCTATCCTCCAGTCCTTGGTTAGGTCATCAACCTCATCAAACAATTCCTTTAATGCCCATGGAGCAGATCCTCTTTTCTTAGCCCAACCAATGACTACTTGTGAATCTCCTTCAACCTCCACTGGAGAATTGAATTCTCTGGTTATAATTTTTAGGCCTATCAGCAAAGCCTTTGCCTCAGCAACATTGGAACCACAAAAGCCGCTGGTCCAGAAAAAACCCGGAGGATAACTCCATCGTGATCCCTTATCACTCCTCCCACCCCAGCTTGACCCGGATTTCCTTTTGCAGAACCATTGAAGTTTAACTTGATGCTAGGAGGTGAAGGAGGCTGCCACTCCAACATTTTGGGAGGTGGCTTTGGATTCGTTAAGAAAATAACTTTTTGCCAATACTTCCTTATCACTGCTACAGGAAGTGGGGGAAGCCCTATGAAGCTATGAACCCATTTGATCGCGTTGCGGATTGCCATTTCGATGACTTTACCCACAGTACCGATCTTACTTTCAAAGACTCTACTGTTTCTTTCCAACCACAATCCCCATAAGACTGATGGGATAGTTGCGTTCCACAATTTTTTACCCCAGTACGGAAGAGGGGATTGAGGCCACTGCTCCAAAACTTGGCTCAATTTTTCTGGTATGCAAGTGCTCACCCTGAATTTTTTTCTCATCTCCTCCCATACCTGACAGCTGAACTTGCAGTGTAGCAAGATATGGTTACTGGATTCTTCCTCCTCATTACAAAGGCTGCAAGTGGTGCTTGTTAATATCTGTCCCCTTTTGAGAAGTTCTTAGCATGTGAGTATCTTTTCATGAGCAGCCGCCCAAATAAATTGCTTGACTTTTGCAGGGGCAATTAGTTTCCATGCAGCTGTTATCCCACGGAATAATACTGAATCCTTGAAATAAGGGAGGGCTCAAGCTTTCAAGATGAAAAGATTGAGAAGCTCAACCCTTGGGGATAAGGAGAAGAACATTTCCGATCCCATGATGGGGGCAAATAAGAGCATCTTTAACTAATAAACCTAACATGCTGTAGACTGAGCAGAGCAAGTGCCTCCATGACATGACTAGGGAGGCCAATGTGTGCATGGTGTCATTTCTAATATGTCTCAGCTGCCTTGAAGTAGGAGCTTTCTCTGACAGCGAAGGAAATAACAATGGCTGAGTCACCTGCTATAATGATCAGCTTATGGATGTTTGAGTTTGTGATGATCCCCTGGAAGATAGCCTTTTACGTGCCTCTGCATAGTCACTAGAGAGTCCTTTTCTATGCCTCTGCACAGTCTCAAGTGCAAAATGATCCCTTCAAAGAGAGCCCTTAGCTGCGCATCTCCACAGTCACAAAGTGTCAATTGCGGCTGAAACTTTATTTATATGGTTTGAGCCATTGGAAGAGAGCCCTCATCTCTGCTTATGTAGACTCACCAATACCAGTTGTGGTTCTAAAACCCAACTGTTTAACTGAATAAGTGTTAGGGGGTGCGACAAAGCCAGGGGCAATAGGCGCACCCAACCGCAACCGTACATATGTAAAAGCGGATCGTTTAGTTGGGGTTTCCATCTGACCCGAACCAACCTTGAATCGTGCAGCTGACAAACAGATCAAAGGTAAACGGACTGTAATGAACCAAACCAGAGGATGAACACCATTTGAATTCGAATAGTGTTTTGAAAGCAAAAGAGATGTAGGCGGTTTGGATTCAGATGGAATTGAATTCAAACTAAGATAGGATATCTTTGTATTTGAATTCTAGATAGGATAAGATCTTATCTTTTTATAGTTTTTATGTCTTTTTATACACTTGTCGGACACCTAGAAAGAGGGGGTGTATTTTCTTATTTGTCATCTGGAACTTGTAGCTCAGAGGAGCCAATCTTTCGTTGGAATAAATAGAGTAGACTTTTTCCCTAACTGTTTGTGTGTCGTCTTGTCAATTTTCTAATGGTCTTGGGTGGAGTTAGGCTTACTAGCCCTCAGACGGAATTGAGAGCCAGGCCGCACGCTGCAGAAGATCGGGTTTGGGTCTTTGCCTATCTGGCGGCATGACAATAGGGCTATGAACATTTTGGTTTGTTCAAGAGAGATAAAATGTAGACTGAGTTATACTATTCTAGTGAATATCAAATGCTACACTATAGTGTCTATACTGGTGAAGGCCAAACTTAGAATTTCTAAGGATGTGGAGCATTTCATCTGTTTAAATCACAAGCAAATAGCTTCTTGCACTGAAGCTATTAAGTTGTTCAGCCCTAATGTCACTTGCTATCTGAAGTGGAAGTCTTCTAAGACTTCCCAGCAAGAATAAATTAGTAATACCTTCAATGGAGTAGCCTGAGGCAAGCATGCCCAACTTTACATTCCTTTTATGATTCACTGTTTGTTTGTGGTGATCATGGATCATACATATACTTCATTTGGAACTTTTTGTGGTTGTGTAAAGAACTGTGCTAAGGTTATCTCTAATGCTAATGACATCAACAAATTCAATTTTATGTCATGTCGCTTTTGATCTAAGTCCCTTTTTCACATGCAGTTTTTTTGATTTAAATTCAACGTGTTTTATATTCCTAACGAAAACCTAGAATTGTCAACATCAATCTTTTTTTTTTTTTAAATATTGACTGCTAAACTTGTGCAGTGAAAGAGCTGTTGATTTTCAATATTAAACATCCGACAAAGTTTCACATCATTATTAGTTTTTTTGAATTGATTTTGTTTCTATCTTTTATACATTTTGCTAGATCAAATGCTATATGAAGCAGTTACTCTCAGGACTTGAGCATTGCCACGATCGAGGTGTTCTCCATCGTGATATTAAAGGCTCAAATTTGCTCCTTGATAATGATGGAATCCTTAAGATAGCTGACTTTGGATTAGCGTCGTTTTACGATCCTAGCCTAAGGCAACCCATGACAAGTCGAGTTATCACACTTTGGTATCGGCCTCCAGAGTTGCTGTTGGGGGCTACTTATTATGGTGTTGGAGTTGACCTCTGGAGTGCTGGCTGTATATTGGCTGAGTTGCTTGCAGGGAAAGCAGTCATGCCCGGACGAACTGAGGTACGGTTTGTTTCTGATGCAAGATTTGTTGTTGGGGTATCACAATAATTTCTTGGTGGCGGGTTTATCGATCTAGTTTTCAGCTGTTTAGTTGACTGCATCTTACTTGTGGAATCATCTGGAAACCATAGACAATGATGGGTGGTAAAGAAAGGCTGAATATGATTCCCGGTAAAGTTGCAAAAGCTGAGTGAGATATGATCTGCTTAATTCTGTAGCTTGTCAGTTGGAGAGATTACATTTTTCAGAAACTAACAATTGAAATCTAGATGTCCCAATTTAATTTACTCAGCAGCTATTGCTTCTGGCTCTTGCTTTTTTCTAGGTGGAACAGCTACACAAGATTTTTAAATTGTGTGGCTCCCCAACTGAGGAATATTGGAAGAGGTCAAAGCTGCCTCATGCAACTATTTTCAAGCCGCAGCAGCCATACAACCGCTGTATAAAAGAAACATTTAAAGATTTTCCACCTTCTTCCCTGCCTCTGATTGAAACTCTTCTTGCAATTGATCCAGCTGATAGAGGCACAGCAACTGAGGCCTTAAGTACAGAGGTGAGTCAAATGTCCTAATTTTTTTGCTTTTGGTTTCCTTTCATTTTAAATATGATTCCTTATACGGGTTTTCCCTTTGTTGTCTGATCTTTCTACTTACCTGTGGAAGGTCTTTGAAATCTTAGAGCTGCATACAAACTATGTAACTTTTGCATCTCTTCATTCTTATGTTATAACAACTTTTTTAGTCTGTTAGACCAACTCTTACTCTTCTTAAATCATGCATTTCATTTAACATTTTTAGTATCTAGCATGTTAAGTCTATACAAGCAAACTGCAAAATTTAATAGGGCTAGTTTTTTCTTGATAAGCTTTCCTCTTTTTTCATGATAACCCTAGTGGAAATGACTTGTCTGTTGGTGCAGTTCTTCACCACAGAGCCAAACGCTTGTGAGCCTTCAAGTTTACCCCACTATCCTCCTAGCAAAGAAATGGACGCTAAGTTGAGGGATGAGGCAGCGAGAAGGTGTGCTACTTTTATACCTCCTATGTTTGTTATTGTGGCTTACCTAAGCCTGCTTTGTGATGGCATATTTCTTCCTCAGACATAGAGGGGTAGGTGGGAAGGCAAATGGTGATGGAACAAGAAAAGCTCGGGTCAGGGATAGGGGGGCAAAGGCCATGCCAGCTCCAGGAGCAAACGCCGAGCTACAGGCAAACTTAGATGTGAGTGTGATTGTCTATACTCTTTTGATTCTGATTATTGAACCTAAAAAAATTCTATCATACATGTACAACTTCTTATCTGTTTAAAAGTGTGGAATTTCAGATCTCCAAGGATATTTGAGTCCAATGTGCTTGTCAAATCAGTGTCTTACTCTGTCTAATCAAGTATTTTTCATGATGTAATTTCAGCGGCGGAGATTTATTACAAATGGGAATGCTAAAAGCAAGAGCGAGAAGTTTCCTCCACCTCATCAGGATGGAGCGGTGGGGTTCCAGTTACAATCGTCACAAAATGGACCCGTATCATTTAGCGGAGCTGACAATTCATTTGCCTCTTCTGTCTTCGACTTATCAAACTCGTCTGGGATTCCCATGTCAGGCCCTCTTGGAAACCCTAAAGCCATTGGGGGGCCTTCCAGAAGGTTGAAAAAGGCCAAAGAAGAGTCTCACATGGCTCCCTCTAGGGCATTTGTCCACCCATTCAGGCCATCCTCATTACTTTCGGTTGATCTACGTAAAGGCACTAACAGAGGAAGGAGAGTTAAAGGAAAGGATACAGTGTCAGAGGTTTTTTGTGGAGGCATATAAAGATGGGATTAGGGAAGATTGTTTCTTTGAACCTTTTCTTATTTTTGTCCTTTTGGTTTATAGCTCAGGCAATTGGAATATAATCTTTTTGGTCTTTATCAAAAGAGTAACTAGCCATTTACAGGTTTTTTCTTAGTTAAGCGTGTTGAGAACATGTTATCAATGTAAGTATATTTGTATAGCTTTTGCAGCTCTGTGAAATGTATACATCCTTCTGTCATGTGAGGGAGAGCGTGTTTGTGCTCAGTTGTTTGTTGTACTGTACATCAACTTTTGCAATTTCTCAATTATATGTCTCTGCTTCATTACTCTTTTTCCCATGTTTGTAGCTGCCATCAATTGTAATCTCTGCCACCTACTTGTTGACCATTCCATACTTTGTTATGAGTGTTGAATCTAGAGTTGGATTTTGAAAGACTTCTGCTGATTTAAAAAAAAAAAAAAAAAAAAAAAACAACAACTTCAACTGAACTGAGAAGGCCACTTTCCTATACAATAAGTGTAATCTGTCTTAAGCTTAACTTAGCAAAAGGGATTCCAATAATTTGTGGTAGAAAGACTTTTTGTCAATGCATAGAACTGTAACAAAAATGTATAGGCATTTTATTCTTCTTTTAAAACTTATTCTTCATCTTCCTTTTTTTTACCTCTTTTTAAAATTTTTTCTTTCACCTATTCCTAATTCTACTCTTCTTCCATTTTTTTTTCATTCTTTTCTCTTATTACAGTCTCTTTCTTTAAATTTCTCTTCATATTCTCATATTATTGTTTTATTTTGAATTTTCCTTATATTCATTCTATATTATAACCTTCTTTTAAAAGTTTTATTCACCTTCCCCTATTATAGACTTTTTAAAAAAAATTATTTATCTTCGCTTATTTTAGCTTGCTTTCAAAATTTTCCATTATCTTCTCTTGTTTTATCATTTTTTCAAAATTTTCTTGATCTTCCCTTATTATAGCCATCATTTTGGAATTTTTCATTATCTAACCTTTTTATGTCCTTTTCTCTAAGTTTCTTCTTTTTTACACCTATTTATAGTCTTTTGGTTTATTTTTATTTATTATCCTTCTTTAAACTTTTTCCAAATCTTCCCTTAATAAAACCTTCTTCCGTAAATTTTACTCTTCTGATTTATAGCCTTAATCAATATAGTCTTATATCTCTTTTTCATCTTCCCTTATTATTATCTTATTATAAACTTTTTCACTCTCTTCCGTTACTCTGTCCTTCCAATATTTTCTACATTTTGATCGTTTCCACTTTTGAAACTTTTAATCTTGAAGTTAGGTAATAATATGGAAAATGAAGAAAAATCCGTAATAATAAGGGAAGATCTTGATGGGTAGGTGAAAAAATCTTGAAAGAAGGATATGAGGAACGGTGGAAAAAATTCTTGAAAGAATGTTGCATGGAGAGTGGATAAAAAAACTTGAAAGAAAGCTATAATGCGTGAAGTTCAGTAAAAACATGAAACAAGTTATAATAAGGGAAGATGTAGAAAAACCTTGTGTGAAGATTATAATAAGGAAGATGATTTTTTTTTTTTTTTGAAAAGAAAGTTTAGTAAGGGGAGAAGAAAAAAAATTTAGAGAACGTTAGGGAAGATGAAGAAAAATAGTATATAAAATGCTATAATAAGGGAAAGAAATTTTGAATTAAGTAAATAATCAAGGGAGATGAAGCAAAATCTTAAAAAAAGGCTAGGTTAGGGAAGATAAAGAAAAATCTTGATGACAAGCTATAGGTTAAGGGAGATGGAACAAATTTCTTGTTTACAAGCTATAATAAGGAAGACAAAAAAAAAAAAAAATCTTGAAAGAAGACAATAGTAAGAGAAGATGACGAAAAATCTTTGAAGAAGTCTACATTATGAAAAGAAAAAAAAAAAAAGCTTTGGAAAGAAAACTAAGATAAGGTGATATGAAGAAAATTTTCAAGGATCAAAAGAACTTTCCTATCGTTGATGACTTCTATATTATATATGTTTCTTCCAATTAGGCTAAATTTCACTTTTTTTTTTTTTTTGCTATGTAACTAGCATGACTTTCTTACATTGGATTGTGATTTCCTTATGTTTTATGTACATTAGCTTCCACATTGATGACTTTGGTTTAGGTGTGGCTAATTTGACTTGACCAAGATAATTTCTTTTGGTTAATTCGAATTTTAAACTAGACCAACATAGTTTTCGACTCTTTTGTTGTTTAAACTTAAAAAATTATTTATCAAAAATATTTGTACATTAAAATTTTAATTAATTACATATAATATACATTAATTTTTATTTTAAGAAATTAAAACCGAACCCATACAGGTAGAGCCTACTTTGATCTGTACTCTATATAATAGTGCGATCTAGTGATAGCAATCTGTCCCTTAAAATGGTTGTTCGCGGTCTCCCTTGCTAATACTATTAAACCAAGGTTGGATCAAGGAAATCATTAGAAGATCTGCAATAAAGTATGTTCAACTTGGAGTTTGAACATGAGAAACAAAATTTCAGGAAAGATCATTTTTTTGTTAAAAATTGAATCAGTTTTCACTTTTGCTTCAATACCCATTTTGGGTGATGGTATAAATACAAAGGAAGTTTCGGAGCTCGGACGAGTTTTTCTTTCTAGCCAACTACCTCGCCTATATTTGAAGCACTTATCCAAGGAGCTGAGACCCCGATTCTCGTCTGTCAGTGATCACGCGCCAATGAGTTATCAAAAGGGTCTTCCTGAATCTTACCCTCCGCCAGGCAATTCTCCTACCTGATTTCCATGATTCCTTCTGTTGTTTGTGATGTTGATGACTTTTAGAGACTCCTATTCCGTGATTCTGTAAAACACGGTTGCCTTCCATTCAATGACAAATAGAGCTCAAATTGAAGTTTAATTTTCGTTTGCCTACGACAAACAATGAAATAGGAGAACAGCGAACTGGCTCTGATTTTTTTTATTTTTTTGGGGGGGGATTTTGGATTGGATGGGTTTTTCAGGGTATTCATCGCCTTACGGTCCTCCACCTCCACCTCCACCCGGATATCCTTCTCCCGCACCACCAGGAGCTTACGATGGGTATCCTCCTCCTCCGCCGCCACCAAATCCAGGTTACCAGGGATACTTTAGGGACGGGTACCCTCCGCAGCCGTACCCTCCCCCACAGCAGTACCCGCCGCCTTATCATTATAGTCATCAACGAGATGATGAGGGTTGCTCCTCGTTCCTGAGAGGATGGTATATTCTTGCTTCCTGACGATGTCTGTTTGGTTTGCTTTGCACCGAGGATCTTGTTTGCCTTTACGATTTTCTGCATAATATGTTAGCTCTGTGTGGGTGTGTGTGTTTTTAAATTATTGCCTATTTTTCTTATTAATATTTTGGTTCACCATTTGGGGTGAGAGCTGACGATGATTTGTTTTATTATAAACTGACTAAAAGGTGGTTTCTCTGGACTTAGTGGAAATTTCTTCAAGCTTTTTATTATAATGAGAAATAATCTTTCAGTTTGGTATTGGAACTTTCTACATACTTGTTATGACAATTAAAAGTAATTTTTTTGAGTTTGGTTTTGCGAGTTTCTGAAAACTTTTCATAACAATTAGAAGTGATACATTCGAGATGGTCTTGCAGCATTTTGCAAACTATTGTTGTTGTGATGTCTTTTTCATCTTTTTTATATGTATTTTGTCAAGTTGCTGGACTAAATTCCGTTTTTTTGGTATCTATCTTTATACAGTTGTTGATGTGCACTTTTAGCCTCTGATACTCCCAACTCAATTCCAATTTCATGTAACTAATGGAGAGGTTGGCCCTTAGATCCATCATAATACTATCCAGAAGTCAAGTTTGGTCCATCATAAAATGATTAGCCCAAGTTTGAACCCCTATTCTTAACTAATAAATATTTTTTTTTTTTTTTTGTTTTTTATTTTCCAAAAGCAGAACCATTTATGAGTATCCAGTCCCTGCTCACTCAAGTAGTTAGTGTGTGCAACACTCTCAAGTGAACTCTTGACATAGAGGACTTCTCTATCCTCCAGTTTAGTGTTGATTGATTTGATAATTTTTATGGAATACCATGCACACAGTGCTGCATATGTTTCAATATACCTGCATTCAATTAGCTACTCTCTGGATAATTAGCCAGTGCCATGCAATAATTCCTTTGTGCATGACAAGATTTTAGGTCCTTGTGTGGAAACATTTAATCTAGGTCATGTATATGCACTTTGGTCATTCAAATTTTTTATAATTAGCTGGCGTTGGGACAAATAAGTTAAACAGATCAGTTTATGTGCCTTTAATTCAAGTTTAAAGGTTTGATTCATAAAGTAAGAGTAGTGTGAACAATAATGATAGAACACCGAAGACCAAATGGTCAAGGTTTATTCTGAAGAACTAATTGATGAAGCTTTGTACAATCAGTAGAGCAGATGTTCCTGGCAAATAGGAGTATGGAGAAGTGACTCACTAGTGGAAAACTGGAAGAGGTGTTAGGGAGAATAAGGGGACCTGGGTAGATTGAAACTGGTGTTTTTCCTCAGAAAAAAAAAGATTACATCATATTTGAAGATTTTCTGACTGATGATGAACATATGAGAAAGATGTATGATCAGGAGCTTATGACATGCTTAGAGTAACGGTAGATACTATTGAAGGAAGATTAAATATATTACGAGGAACCTTGGCTCAAGAACAATGTGACTATGTGCAATTTTTCTTGTGCCAAATGAGGTGGTGAAAATTTTGTTGGATGCAACGTACTAAGTGCAAAATTTGGACAGCAGCTATGGAAGTATCCAATGGAAACATGGAGACATCATTATAAGTAGCCACTCAGGATCCCAGTTGACACCCTTGTTTCGACTTCCTTTGATTCAAGCCTGAAGAAGATCCAACCAATTTGCACATGTGAAGAAAGTGTCCTTTTTATGATGGAAAATGCTAGCTGCACCTAAGTGCAGTACCTATCGGAGGTACCAGCCAATCAGAAACAAAGCTGCCTATGGTTTATCCTTTAGAATTTAGGATTTTATAATTTTTTTAATCTTTTTAACTGTTTCTGATTGGCTGGTACGTTGGATAGGTACTGCATCGCAGGTGCAGCTAGCATTACTGCTTTACCAATGATGACCATTTATTATTTCACTTGGTAGATGAAGCTGTATCATTATTATTTACATCCTGCTGTGTCCAGTCCTGTTAGGCTGAATTTCTCAAATTCAAGAACTGGTGGACTTGGTTAAGGCTTGATCAGAGAAGGTTCCAGTGGGATATTCTGTGTGGTCTTAGGGGTGGGCTTGCAGCAGAAGTCTGAGACTTGCCATCCAACTTTTAGCAAGCGGTAGGTTTGACAAGAGTGTGACTGGCTAGATGCAGTTGCTAAGGATTTAGGTGATTTGTACTGAGCACTTCATTTAACATGTAGAAAGCACAATCAAATTCCTCGTGAAATGAAAGTAGAGTGGCCACCACAGCTGGGGAATGGGTTTTCCTGTTTAATACTTGAACAAGTGGAAACACGGAGAAAGAAAGACATTTGCTACAGGTCTTGCAAGAAAGTTTCTCCTACCCACAAATGCAAGAATTTTCAGATTTTCTGGTTGGAAGCTAAAACTAAAAAATTCATGGAAGATAAACTGCAGGATGTCTCGGGTGATCAGGTGTGGACAATTCAGTGCACACGCATACTGAACTATCTGACCTCAAATTATTATAAGAAGGTTTTTTATTCATGTTTAGAAGCATCAAATGTGTAGCTTTATCAAGTTTCGTGGCTTTTATTCAACTAATCTTTCTTGATAGCAATTTTATAGGAGTGGCAAAAATAGTGGCCAAAGGGACAAGGTATTGAATCTTAACGAAATTTATGTCTGACGTGTGGCATCTGTTCTCCTTGAAGTGGGCCCCTATGCCAAAAGTCATCTTTGTGCTATATAACAAATTATTAAATTTTTCTAGATATAGCATATTGGAGTTCCTTAGAAGCTGCTCCTTAAGAGAGAAAAAAGAAAGTAATATTTCTGATATGATATATCAGAATCGATTCAATATGCATCTGGAATAGTAATACTATTGATGCCTAATGGCCTTTTGGCGCCATTAGCTTGCATTGAAGCTTTATGCTAATAATCCACCTGATTTAGTACCTCTAGATCCATGCAAACGATAACTAGACTCTCGTGATAGATCTCAACTTGGAGGCATAAATATTAAACATTCTGAGAGTTGAGTGCATGACTAGAAATCCTAGATTTTGATCAAAGTTAAAGCTTCTTGCCCAACTCTTTACCCTTGCTTTTATTTGCATCATACTGCTGCTTGTGATTGTGATGTAGTGTGTAAATATATCTAAGTTCAAGTGTAGGAAATTGAAAGGCATGATGGAACCTGTAACATACCAAAATTGGTTTATGACCACTTACAAGTCCTTTACAAGAATTTAGTCTTTAGTTACTATCTTTTAATGCTAAAAAAAAACATTGATTCTCTTTCTAAGAAAAGAGAATTGGATGGATTGCTCCGTATTGCAAGTTGACAGGGCATGTCAACAGGAAGTCACAAACCCATAAAAACCGATTTTTGTGGGTGACAAAATCTGGGTCAGAAATGTAGAGTGAGGTTTATTTTCGCTGTTATGCTTGTGCATTTGTGCTTACTAATATTGGTAAGAAATTGTCATAGATTATGTATCCTTGTTATATATGCATATATATATTTTCTATTTCTTTTTAATTCCTGTTTCTATTATCTTATCTTTGAGTTGTTAAGGGATTCAATCTTTGAAGGATTTGCTTACATGAGGGGTGTATCTGTTACAGTTAATAGACCTTCAGCACTGGAAGTAGCTGGTGTTTCTTAATTAAGATATTTGAGTCGAAGCACCAGTTAGCCTCAGAACTTATTTGCACTGTTATTTATATATACAATAAAATAGTAAAAATATCCGGATCCAGTCTCATGCATGATATGTAACAGTTAGCATAATCTTCTGCTTTAACTTTCTGCTGTCATAACTTTCTTTCACCAGAGCTGAGTTCCATAGGGCATACCTCACGCAATGGTCGTCTAGCTTTAGCCGTACTTAATGTATAAAGGCCATCTTAAAGGGTTTCTTGTGCATTTAAGTGTCTCCAGTTTCAATCCTTCATTCTTTATCTTTGTATATTAAGTCTCAAAGAGCTTGCATGTTTTTCCATGCATGGAAGTATCCCGGAAATGTTTCCATGAATAATGGTCCATATTTTTTTTTTGTTTATTTTTTTAAGGGAATTGGATGAATAATGGTCCATCACAAGTATCTGTACCTTCCAATTCTAGTTCTGATACTACATCTGTATTGCAGTTTGGCCGCACTGTGTTGCTGCTGCATTCTGGAGGAGTGCTGCTTCTAGTGGAGTGTGTTTCATGTTCAACGAATGGTATCATTAGCTCCATATTGAGTGTGTAATTAAACATTGAAGCTTTTAAACCATAATGATCAAGCAAATGTAGCTGTTTTATACTTGGTGTGTACTATTTGTGACTAGAAATTGTTGCATATCATATCAATGAATATACTCAATAAAAGAAGAATAAAGGTACATTTTCAGACTCCCATATATCTGCTGATAGATGTTACTATTGAAACTCCTGTCTTGAAGATACATCCTCGCTTGAGGAGTCTCTCTGCTGTACTGGATAGTGTATGTCGCTATGACTTTCGGGTTATATTTTACATGAATTATTAAACATTTTCTTTAAGACAAAAGCACTCATTTTTTTCTTATTTACACCAGTTTATTGAAGTAAATACATATTTTATGGCAAGAAAACAGCATTTATGGTAAAACAACTGTAAGTAATAGTAATTAAAGAGATCCTCTCATACTACTTTGTTTGTGATTATTCCTGAGTTAAAATTAATCATGGTCGTTGTCACTATTTAGAAATAAAATGAAACTTCCTCAGAAGGTGGCGGTAGTTTCAAGCTTTCTACCTTGGCGGCTGATCTAAGATCTACCTCTTCCGTTTTAGTTCACAACGTTGGGAGCTATTTAAGCTCGCCAACAGTATACTGCAAAGACATGAAGGACAAAAATATCCATTTATCTCTTGAATTTCATCTGGTGAAAAAAGCGACAAATCTAAAATAATTCCACAGATTTTGAATGAGAGCATTACAAAACTCGCCACTAGATAGAAAGCACTGCACTTGTTACTGGTTCACAGCAGAAAAGGAAAAAGAGAATCTACCACTTCCTTGTAATTCCATTAAATTCATTGATGGAAGCCCAAAGAAAGCACCTGCACATGTATATTGAAGAAATGGGGGACCTGCAGAATCAACTCGTCTTATTCCTCGTGTGGTTAGATTCAAAATTAACTCCAGACTCCGACCCAGATGTCATCCCTTCATTTTTTCAAATGGGTGCAAACAAAGGAAACCTTTCTGTTAGTGTTGCTTAAAGGGAGTTCCTAATACAAACACATCCAAGTAGGATCTTCCAGAGTCATGGCTGACTGCCTGGCTTCAACATCATCCATCTCTCTAGGTAAAGCTGTCTCATATCATCCTTCGAGAGCACACAAATTCTCAAGAGACCACTGACTGGGCGAAAGGCTTATGAAAGGAACAGACTAATGCATCTAAAGCAACCGTATAGAAGAAGGTGTCCCTTCCATGATATCAATACAAAATTTCTAGTTTAGTGAAACCATAATTGCATTGACAGAACACATACAGTTCATCATCAATCATCTCACTACATCATGTAGTCCAAGATTTACGATCCAGCATTTGGATCTTTCTCAAATCAGCACTCTGCTACAATACAAAGGTTCTACAATGAGAGAGACAAACATCTGAAATTTGTGTAGCTGCTGAGCCCATCAATGAAGCTTACCACAAACCAGTGCCTCCATACTTCTGTTAGAGGGATTCATTACTTGAAATGAATTTTTTTTTCTGAGCCAAATTTACTTAAAAAGATATATCAATTCTCCACCACCACCATCATCTAGTAAAAACTATATCACAAAACCCCCTAAGCACAGCTTTTAGTCATATAATTCAGATTATTCTCCTTCTAGATTTGAACAGCAAGTAATTTTCTCTAAATTACAGACTGAAACTTCAGGCAAACAAAAGTCTTCTCATTATGAAAGATCCCCAAATTTTCAGAAACTAAATTTAAACTTCTAAGGAATTGAGTAGAGTCAGGTATCAAGTGATTCAAAATGCTTGTTACAAAAATCGCCATAAAACAAATAACAAAGTTGTTTTTTAAAACTGGTTGAGTTATTGATAGAAAACATGAGACGTTCGACAAAAGAGTTCATTCTCCTGATTCTTTCCACATAAGAAATACTGTACGCAGTAGATGAAGGTAAACCGGTGGATGGTCAAACAAATTAACAAAGAAGATCCAAGGATAAAGAAGAAAGAAATCAAACCATGTAGATAACAATATAGAGTTAAGAGGGCAAACCAACTAGATGCTAACCCCCACTCAGGGTTGCTGTCCATTAAACAGATATTTACATATTTTGCTTTTTAATGTGAGAGCTACAGTTTTGCTAAATGAAATGCCATTCTTCTATGCAAACGACGTCATAGGTAAATATACCAAAACCCTATTAAAGTATTCAACGTCAGGACATTTAATAGGGTAAAGACGCCAATCAAGAAAACAGAAGAACCGATCAAGATGAACGTGTCTTCGTCTATTACCCACTAAGCACAAGAGCAGAAACAAAAACACTTAAAAAATTCTTAGTTCAACATCTAAATTGATTTAGCCGCTAGAGAGAGATGAAACAAAGATATACATATGCTTGAGAATCAGATATTTCCATTTTCTCCATACTACATTGTCCTGAAAAGACCATATCTCTTGGAAACAAGCGAAATTCCGACCAATCAAGTCACAGGGTATATTTACTTCCCATACCTTCTTCTCAAACGTGGCTGAATCAACTACTCAGAATCATCCGAATCACTATTTTCCACATGCTCATCCTCATCGTCCTCGTCGTCCTCATCATCATCACCCAAATCATTGACAAGATAAGCTCCAGGGTCAGCAACCCGCCTCCGAGTCCGAGAGGGGAGAATATTGGACAAATCAACTTCGGCCAGAGGGTCACCCAAACTTTCATCATCTTCTCCATCTTCCTCCAAATCTTCCTCACCCTCGCTGCTGCTACTACTATCGCTACCGCTGACGAGCAATTTCCCTTTCCCTTTGTCCTCTGCTACCACCGCTTTCCCCTTGTCAACGGCAGCTTTCCCATTAGAAGCGAATTTCTTCTCTTCCTCTTCTTCTTTTTCTTTTTCTACTTTTGCCTCATCCGTCTCACCGCCCGATTTCCGCTTCTCGGCATTTGGGTCATCAGATTTTTGCTTCTTGGAGTCAGAAGTCAGGGATTCGGGATCAGTCTTCCGTTTGGGGTTAATAGGAATGTCTTCTGGGTTTTGTTCCTTGGTTTCCGACATGGACACTGTAGGAAAAGGAGGGTGGAGAAAGGGATTTGGGAGGAGAGGGAAGGTAGGGTTTTCAAAGGGGTTTTTGGCGGAGAGGACTGAAGACCGGTGAGAGTCAGACCGAGCTAGTACGAGTCTGTACTGACTACTGAAACTGCACACCTTCCCCGCCTATAGCGGTTGCAGCGGGGGAAAAAACGAATAAACAAAATAAATACCCCCCAAAAAAAAAAAAAAAAAAAAAAAAACTAATGAAGACACCTGTGGCCCACATGGAGAACAAGGGCCCCACACAAGGGGTCGAGCGGGAAATTCTGAAGAACTGGCAGGTGAACATGTAAATAAAGGATTTTTAAATAATATTTTTATTTTTATTATGGTTGTTTTATTTGTTATATAATCTTGATTAAGCTAAGGCAGGGCTTATTGGTTGTCTTTTGAAATTTTTAATAAAACATTTAACTTAGGAATATGTAATTATTGAGCATATTAATTAGGTAGAATGATAAATATTATCATTTGTAAAAATTAATTTTGTGCACCCAATTTGGCTCTGCCTTTCGCTTCATTTGTCTAAATGTTTTAAAAAAAAGTTTATGGGGTGAGAGAGGCTCGAAGTCTCGACCTCAGGATCACTCTTTAGCTATGAGACCTACGCGCTAACCAACTGCGCCACCACCCCAATTGAGAAAGGATACTTGTAGAATAACTAATGCCAAAGTAAAACATTTTAAGTAATATTTAATGTTGTACCCACACTAATCAATTGGGGTGGTGGCGCAGTTGGCTAGCGCGTAGGTCTCATAGCTAAAGAGTAATCCTGAGGTCGAGAGTTCGAGCCTCTCTCACCCCATTAAAACATTTTTAAAATTTAGAGACAAAAAAAAAGAAAAAATTTCGTTTTTCAAATCGTTTTATGCGCTTACCCTAAACCTGACTTGAGTCTATATTCTCATTTCTAGTACATTTAATAAATATATACAACTTCAAAAGTTGCAATCCAGTGGAGTAAGATAACACCAAACCAATCCAAGCGACATCAGTTTAGCAAGTTGTAGTATATACAAATAGTAAGAAGATTAATAACCGGCTTATTTTGTAAAGTTAGCTAGTGAATAAATGATAAGAAAATGATGTGCAACTTTGTAGATTTATTTCCCCAGGCACATGAACTTATGTGAAGTGCATGTAAGATTTTTCTATACAATGAGAAGTCTAGACTGGAAAATACATATGAACATGTTTCACTTCTAAATAGGGAGAACATTTCTTCATCTCTATAACAAGACTGAATTATCTTACAACCGCAATGTTGTTTACAACCAAGAAGTTCTCATTGTTGATTACACTTTGACATGTATAAGACAAGAACAGGCCGCGAACTGCTTAGTAGTACTTCAGCAGCAGAAACAAGTTTTCCTTCAAAACTGGAAACATGACCACAGATCAAATTCAACACTGATACTGAGAACCCGTGCAACATCTCATTATTTTTTCAATTAATTGAGTTAATGTCCACCACCGGCAGTCAATATCGACTTTTACCAAGCACTGTTGATTCAATAAGATATCCAAACAGAATGAAGAACCAAGGAGTAAATCCACTGATTAAGAAGGTTAGACAAGAGTTTGACTAGCTTGGCGTAAAACAGACATTATTTCTTCGCATGAGCTCTATATTCTCAGCAATAGTAGACCCGACAGTCCCCACAAATCCTAGAGAAGCGCAACTACAGATAACTTGTTCTATGTACAGAAGAACTTCTGGTTTAAAAACAGTAGGGCATTTTTTTCTGTCATGCACATGCACATCATTACGAATTTGTGGAAGAAAACCAGACCTAAGACCATGTTCTGCAACCATAAGTTTCCGAGCAGTCTCAACCACCAACTCATCATGCCCTTGCAATGTATAAAGCTCATATAAATCAGAATTTTCCAGTTCACTCAAGAATGTTCCTGTCCAATTAGCTTTAGGAAGATCAGTCATGATGAAAATATGAACAGGATTATGACCATTTTCCTTAACCAATGAATCTAATTTTTGCTTTAACGCCAAGAAAGTAGCCTTCCAGTGGTTCTTGAATTGTCCATCTAGTAACCTAAGTTGGCTGCAAAAAAATGGGGCCTTAATCTTATTCCTTGAAAAATCTATTCCTGCACTCAATATTTCGGGTACAAATGGAAGGAATTCAATTTTCTTGAGCAGCAATTGTATCCGAGAATCTCTAGGACCATTGTGTATGTCGATGTATAGCTCAGAACCTTTGTAAGGCGCAGTAAAGAGACTTCCAAATGATAGTACTGTGGCTAATTCAGCATCAGACCCAGGTCCAAATGCCCTGTAGATATCCCTGCGTCTCCTGACATAAGAAATTTTTTTCTTTTTCTTAAGTTCTTCATCAGGCTGGAATAAATCCAACCGTCCATCATCATCTTGTTGGTAGGTCCACACAGTAGTCCTGCAATCATCTTCTACGGCATACATGCACTGGCCAATATTACCATCCATGCCAGTCAACAAAGACCGACATTGACCATAATCTCCTGTGGAAAATCCAGATCTTCCTAATACTCTACAGCATAAATTTCCATAACAGGCATCCACCATGTTTAAGTCACACCAGAATGAAGCAAAAACCCTGAAATCAACTGTCTTGACCAATGAAGGAGCCACTACAGCTGCGACATCTATAATATCCGCCATTGACACATATCTGTCAAAGAGAGTTTGAAGCACATCCTTCATGATTAATCAGGTTCCAAACAAATGAATATATCTAGTATACGTGTTCTACAATTGAAATAGGGAAATGTATGAAGCAAGCATGCTCCTTCAAATATTTTTCTCAGATAGGTAAAGTTCCTATATTTAGTAAAGGAAGGATGACTGTATATGTTAAAAAAAAAAGAAAAAAAAAATTTAAGGAAATTTCAAACAGGGTCGTCAAAAGCCTTAAAGCAAAGCACTGAATAAGATATTTTTTTAATAATCTCAATTACATGTGCATGACAACGCCCCTTTCGAATTGTCTGAAATAAAATCAAGACCCGGCACTAGAATCCTCCAGCTCCCATGTGGCTATTGAGCTCAAAAGTATAATTCATTAAAAAAAATTCTAAAAACAAAACAGAAAAAAAAAGCAAAACAATACTCACTGTTGAGTTTGAATAAGCTGATGAATATGATCCCAGACTGACGTCCTAAGCTCAGTGGGGCTTGAAACCCTGAACTTAGGACAACTTCCCAAAGCAACTGCATGGTGATCCAAAATGGGTGGAATGATGAGTGTTCTGTTCAGTATTGCTGCAACTAAGATGCCATTCTTGAGTTCTGACAGCTGATTGTTGAAACCACTATGAGGAGCAAACCAGAGAAATTTTTCTGATTTAAACAAGGGGTCCACTGTATCCTGTGGGACGCAATGAGGATAGGGGCCAATGGTTTTCCTTGAAACAGGCGAGAAAAAGTTTGGGCATATGGTGTAGGAAGAGTAGAAAAGGAAGATGGTTACAAGGAAAACAAGAGAGACAACTAAGAAAGTATGAAGTCTGAGGTTTTTCTTCTTCCACCTGCTCTTGTTAACATTGAGAAGGCTCATCTCTCAACCTCACCAACTGAAAATAGGGAGAGCTAAAGAAATATTTGACGCTCAGTGATCTTGGCGCTGCTGCCTATTTTGTCAAGCAACTCAAAGAGCTCTAAATTGTACCACCATGGAAGAACTGGACCAGCTATCCAATAGAAGACCAGGAAGCAACCTGGTTTGCCAGTGACAACAACCTGCTTAAAATCATGTTGCTTTTATTAATTCCAGATAAAAGCTATCAATATAGAAGTAGTAGAAAACATTGGACTTATATCCATGTTATGATTATCAAACTTGGGAACATTACCTCCATACAATTGAAATAACTTCACTTCCTTACCTCTATCACTAAATGAAAATGTCAAGATGATTTACAACAATTTAACTCCTATCAGCAATCAATACCTACCTGGTACCATTAGATAAAAGAACGGTGGAATTATTTGTCGAGGACGTTATCGTTGTAGCGAGGGGGTGTAACATTTGATTCCTTTAATCATGGCACTACCATCTCCACCCAGAACTACGATAACGTCCTGCCACATTCTCTTGCAAAGGCTTTGAAATTAGAGACAATATTAAGAGAAACAGAGGTACTGTTCTTCCAATAGTTACAAATAAGTAAATTTCACGAGAGAGCTTCCATACCACATCTGCCTCACCCAGAGAAAAAGAGTGCGCGAGAAATAGAGAGGGAATAAGAGAGAGAGAGAGAGAGAGAGAGAGAGAGAGAGAGGAAGAAAAGTAGAAACTAGCCGTGGATAGTGTTCCCTGCGTCGGCGATGGGGAAGATGCGAGACTTGCCGGAGACGGTGAACGGGGCTGCTTGATCCGGAGAGAGAGGGCAAGCTAGATCGAGGAAGCAGGAAGTTAATTACTCATAACTCCCCGGAAAATGAAGAAATTGATCTCTGCCCTTGAAAATTCACAAACTTCAACAATAGTGCAATCCGTTAATCCGTTTGGTGCTTCTCACTGAAAAATGATCGCGCAGTCTCATCTGGCTAATGTGCCTAAATTATCTGTTATAAAATGTTTTTTTAAATAAAATTTTAATTATCTTTAAAATTTTCTTTTATTTGTCAATGACTCAATATACAGTTATATTTATAATAATAATATGATACAATTATCACCAAATTGTTCTAACAATTTAATAGAAGAAAAGGACATGTTTTTACTATATTGAAAAACTTTGGGTGCAAGGGTTTCACACCATTTACCATTAGATCCACTCTTCAAATACATTATGTATGTAGTGGAAATTTTGTTATAAATTTTTTTAAAAAAAGACCTACATATTCACTGCAATTTTGTAATAAAAATTAAAAAGAGACCAATTTATTTTCTGCAATTGTGTTATAAAAATTAAAAAGAGACATATAATTAAGTTGTTATAACTAATAACTTATATATATAATGCACTATTTGGCAATGGTTATTTGTAGAGGGTTTAGGGTTTACAATAAAAATAGGAAGATAAATCTGATTTTATCTCTTACTTGGACTACAACATGGACTCAAGTCAGGATATAAACAAGCCCATGAATTGAATATTTTGTAGTCGTGATGGAGTACATTATAAAGCATTAATTAAAAATGAAAATAATTTAAAAAATAATTACAAGTTATAATAAATAAAAATGCGAGAAAACTCATATTATTTGACTTTTATAAAATTGATAATGAGTTTAGTCATTTTTCTATCTTAAATTAGATTAGTTCTACATTATAAAATCCCACCATTGTCTAGTCACACCGTCTGTCTTTACTACTCGTACCAAATATAGGACCTATAAAAAAAAGTACTGTAAAATTAAACTGGTGTTGTTGTAACTAGTAAGTAAATAACTATGGTAGTTATAGTTATGTAAAGAAGCTCAAAATAAGTGAAATTTCAATAAAAAATTATTAAAACTATTACTTGTCTCTTAAGAACTATGATATTAAGTGCATAGTGTTGCTGTAAATAACTAAGATATTTTATAATTATAAACTACTTTAAGTGCGCTGTTCTTCATAAATAAGTGCCTTCTTATAAAGAACTTTCAGATTAAGGATATATTTGGTTGATTATTCCCTTGTGTAAAGGCGCTTTGTAGGCAGATTGCCTCTACAACTACTCGCGCCTAGGACCATCCCTCACTCCTGTCTTGGGGCTTGTTTTGTTTCTAAAACAGCCGGTCCTGTTTTGCTGATGAAAACAGAGCTGGCGACGGATACCAGTACTTATAATATATATTTAGGGTACTTTGGCAAAAGATTGGAACTGTATTTTCTTACACTCCATCGACCCTTTCTTAGTTAAATTTTTTCTTATAAGAGGAGAAATTAATGCTTTTGAAAACTTCAAAATAACCAGTCCACATAGCACTGCAATGAAAAACAAATGTCTAAAATCTTCATTAAGAAATCAATCTCTTAAAAAAAAATCTTCATTAAGAAAAGCAATGCCAAATGCTGTATAAATACATTCTTAGCTGAAAAAACTTAGACATATTTCAGTCAAAGTATTGCTACCATGAACTGAATATTCTTAATTTCGACGGAGGCCACCAGGCAGTCATCATCGGTAAAGTCTCAACTAGCTAGTCTTACGAAATTTCTTCACAAAGCAAGGCATGGACAGACGAATCGGTTCAAGTTTCAAACTTCCACCAGCAGCACCCCAAAGCTCTTTCACAAGAAACCCGTCTGGAATCACCAAGCTTCAAAGAATTGGCACCGGGATATGCTCTTATCTGCCTTGTCTATGGTGGAAGAGGAAGCTAGGGCTTCCTACCTTGTGGCAGCGCAACCAGCCGGCGAATGGGACGAAGGTGAAGGAGATGAGTTCGCACGGCGACGACGACTATGGGAGCGACCACACCGGAGACCAAAACGGAACCAGCAATGAAATCGGAGTCGACGGTGAAGGAATGGAGCGGCGACGGTGGCAGAGAAGACGAAGCGGCGGCAACAACGGCAGCGGCAAGTCGAAATCGGTGGCGGAGGTGAGATCAGTGGTGGACGAGACTGCGTGACGGCGGTGGAGGGCGAGATGTCGGACGGCGACTCACGGCAACAATCAATGGCGAAAATTTTAGATGAATCAGACGCAAATTACGTCTTCAAAACCGGAATCATAGCTTGAATCGAAGATTTGGACAAGCTTTCAGGCGATTAAGTGGATAAACAAGAAGAAATTGAAGGGGATTTCAGATCCAAAAAGGTGGAAAACCTGGTTCTCGAAGTAGAGACAAAGACGAGTCATGATGAGTTGACTCGTCCTATCGTTACTCATTCTTCTTGTCCGAGTCAGATCCGGACTCGATCCAAGTGAAGCCGAGTTACAGAGACAAATACATCAAATGAGTCAAAACTGATTTGCCGAGTCAAAACTGAGTCGGCTTGGTCCCAAAGTGGACAGTATTATTACAATGTGGAGATGTGGGCCCAATGGGACCATCCAGAATATTAACATGGTATCAGAGCTACCGACACTGTTCTTGCAGCTACCCGACTCCCTCTTTCTATAGCAAGTAAACCTGGCCCTCATCGTGATATGACTCATGTATAGTGTCGTTATTGTAAAGAATATGGGCATCTGAAATATCACTGTCTAGCTATTTCAAAGCGTAGTCCGCCTAATCGCCTAATCATTACGTCGACAGCTTTTCTCTCGCAATAGGACAGCTACTTTCTCTCCATTCCTTATATTGATATCCAAGATGTGATTATCTTGGTGGTCTTGACATGATCAACTCCTTCATTGAATATTGCTGATATCCGAGATGTGATTATTAAGGCTCTTGGTGGTAAAATACTATATTTGCTGGTCATGGTAATTACTCTATTGTGAGAGAACAAGTACGCATTCTCCGCCAATTCAGGTAAAGGTTCTTGGATTATTGATTCTAGTGCATCTCATCATATGTCATTTGATTTTTCTATTTTTACTTCTACATCCTCTTCCTCTCATTTGTCTTTTTCACCTATTTATACTGTTGATGGCTCTAAACTTCCTGTTGAATATTCTGGTTCTATTCGTACATCTGCTGGAATCTATTTTCCTGATGTTTTTTATGTACCTCGTCTTTCAATGAATCTATTGTCTGTTGGACAACTGTGTGATCTTGGCCTTCAAGTTTCATTTTCTTCCTCTGGCTGTCAGGTACAGGATCCATCGACATGGAAGGTTTTTGGGACATGACGTAAAGTTGGCAGACTCTTTGAGCTTGATAATTTGTATATTTCCTTGAGTACTAGTTCCCTTCGCACTTGCAGTTTGATAACTAGTTCTGAGTTTGCACTTTGGCGTAATCGTTTGGGTCATGTATCTACCTCTACTTTGAATAAATTAATTGGTACTGGCCAATTAGGACATGTTTCTCTTGAATTATTACACTGTGTTAGTTGTAAACTTGGCAAACCTACTGCTTTACCATTTAATATCAGTGTTGTGCGTTCTTTAGATCTATTTGATATTGTTCACCCTGATGTTTAGGGACCATCTTCGGTTCCAACTATAGGTGGATCTCGATATTATGTTGTATTCATTGATGATTATTCACGTTTTGTATGGGTTTATCTGATGCGGTTTCGATCTGAATTTTACAATATCTATGTTGAGTTCTTCAAGATGATTCATACTCAATTTTCTCGAAAAATTAAAAATTTTCGTTCTGATTCACGTGGAGAATATATCTCTGACAAGTTTCGGTTGTTGCTAAAATCCCATTGTTCATTGCAACAACTTTTTTTGCCTATACTCCACAACAAAATTGAGTTGTTGAGCGCAAACACCGACACATTGTAGAAACATCCGTACTCTTCTTTTGTCTTCATCTGTCCCAAAGTATTTATGGGGTGAGGCTGTTTTCACTTCTGTTTATCTTATTAATAGGTTACCTTCTGTGGCTTTGCACAGCTCTACCCCTCTCACTCGTCTCTATGGCACGTCTGTGGATTACTCTTCTCCTCGTTTCTTTGGTTGCACTTGTTTTGTTTTACTTCCTTCTCGTGAATGTGATAAATTATCTGCCAAATCTGTCATGTGTGTTTTCTTGGGTTATGGTACCCAACAAAAAGGTTTTTGGTGTTATGATCTTCATACTAAGAAATTGCGTATTTCACGACATGTTACATTTTGGGAAAAAGTTCATTTTTACTCATTGCCTTCGCATAAATCGCATTGTGATGTATCTCCTACGGTTGCCTTTGATATTTTCCTAGATCCCTTTTCTTCTTCTGTGTCTGCTCTGCTTGATTCTGCTGCAGGTTCACAGTCTGCCAACTCCCTGTCCCCAGCGCCTTCTCTGCCTAATGATCCTGTACCTTCCTTGGATCCGACGTCTCCTCCTTCATCCAGTTCCCCTGAGTCATCTTCGGATTCACCTCTAAGCTCGTCCACCCATTCCTCGCCTGAGGATCCTGTTGGTCAGTCTAGCTATCCATCTCGCACTCGTCAGCCTCCGGTATGTTTACTTGATTATCGTTATTATTCCTCTACTCTTTCCTCTGATCATTAACCCTCTTCCTATCGAGAGACTTCCTCTAACCCTCTTTGGTAGCAAATTATGTCTTAGGAGTTACACGCTCTGGCCCGGACTCATACTTGGGATCTTGTTAATCTTCCCTCTGGTAAGTCCCCAATTGGCTGCAAGTGGATTTATAAAATCAAGACTAAGGCGGATGGAACTATTGATCGATATAAATCCCATCTTGTGGCTAAGGATTATACATAGGAGTATAGTATTGATTATGAGGAGACCTTCGCTCTTATTGCTCGATTGACTTCTATTTTTGTTACTTGCCATTACTTCTGTTTGGAGTTGGGCTTTATTTTAGATGGATGTGAAAAATACGTTTCAGCATGGTGACTTAGCTGAGGACGTTTATATGTTACCCCCACCAGGATTTCCCCATCAATCGGGCAAGTATGTAAACTTTGTCGTTCTTTATATGGTCTGAAACAAACACTCCGTGCTTGGTTCTCCACATTCTGTTTGAAGATTGTTCAGTTTGGTTATCGTTAGAGTTCTCATGATTCAACATTGTTTACTCGACAGACCTTTCGTGGTATTGTGCTCTTGTTGTTATATGTGGATGATATGGTTATCACTGGTGATGATATGCAAGGCATCTCTGATCTTAATGCATACTTGAGTATTTGTTTTGAAATGAAGGATCTTGGTCGCCTACGCTATTTTCTTGGTCTCGAGGTTCTCTCCTTATCTGGTGGCTATGGTCTTTCTGAGGCCAAGTATGCTACCGATTTGCTCAGCCGTGCTAGTCTCAATGATAATAAAACTTGTGATACTCCTTTAGAACTTAATGTTAAGCTTGAGGCACAAATGGAGAATTACTTTCTGATCCTACTCTCTATCGTTAGTTAGTAGGTGGCTTGATCTATTTAACTATTACACGTCTTGACATCAATTATGTTGTTCATGTAGTCAGTCAATTTATGTCTGCTCCTCGCTCTGTTCATTATGCAGCAATGTTACGTATACTGCGCTATGTTCGTGGAAGCTTGTATAGGGGTTTGATCTTTTCTTTTGCTTCCAGTCTTCCTTTATCTGCCTATTCTGATGTTGATTGAGCTGGGGATGTTACAGATCGTCGGTCTACCACAAGCTATACCATTTTCTTAGGTGACTCCTTGATTTCCTGGCGTAGCAAGAAGTAATCTACTGTTTCGCGTTCTAGTACTGAGGCTGAATATAGAGCTATTGCTGACACTACTTCTAAGCTTATCTAGCTTCGTTGGTTACTCCATGATATGGGCGTCTCTCTGGATTCTGCTACTACGCTTCATTGTGACAATAAAAGTGCTCTTCAGATTGCTCACAATGATGTGTTTCATGAGAGGACCAAACATATTGAAGTGGATTGTCACTTTGTGCAACATCATTGTGTCACCGGTACTCTCACATTATTGTATCTTCCCTCCGAACATCAAACTGCAGATCTATTTACCAAATCGCTTACTTCATCGCGATTTCGGTATCTGTGTTCCAAACTCCAACTAGGCTCTTTTACCCCTTCTTGAGTTTGAGGGGGGGTATTAATATATGTATATAGGGGGCATTTATGTCTTTCTACCCTTGAAGGGTATATTTGACTTTTCCTTGTTACTTAGGTGTATATATATACACTCATGATCATTAATGCATTGATCCGGTTTTACATCAAACTCTAACAGTCGCCACTGTCGTAGAGAAGAGGAGGCTCAATAATGCCAGGGATTCACAACTTGTTGATGATCACTCCAAGACTCCTATGAGTGTGTAAGTGGTTGGCACCACAATACATCTAATTATGTTTGGAGTGCCCGATGTTTTCACCATAGTGGGATCCATTACAAGAATTCTCCTATGATAGTTTGAGTGTGAATTAGGCGCTTTATCTCAGCATCTTTGACATAGGGAGCCTCATTAAAGTGGGTCTATCATAAGGTGATCGGGTCTCATGGTCAAAACATCTGGTTTGCTACAAATCATAATATGGCTCACCTTGATTACGACGGAGTGCTCGTGAAGTAATCAAGGTGAGCTATATTAAGATTTGTAGCAAGACCCGGTCACCTTGTCTAAGACTGAAATGATAGACCCACTTATAATGAGCCTCCCTATGCCGAAGATGCTGACATAAAGCGCCAAACTCACACTTCTCTTCTGATAGTTGTCATAGAAGAATTTCTCGTAATCCCACCATGGAGAATACATCGGCCACGCCAAACATGAGATGTACTGTGGTGCCAACCACCACACACTCATAGGAAGAGTTGGAGGGATCAGATTATCAAACGAGGAGAAAGAAAGAGGAAGAGGCAGAGCTGCCCACCTTCCTTACAAATACCCCTCTCGTGTCGAGTCTACCTCAGAAATGCTGAGTTTGGAGTCTCCTTGTTTCCACATTTATAGGGGTCTTTGTCTACCTGCCCCCTTCATGGGAGATCACTGATCGGACCTACCCCGTAACAACCTAACCACCCTAACGCATGCAAGAGAAAATTCAGGAAAGTGTGGGTGCCGACTTTCGGAAGAGGAGAAACAGACTTCCCCCTTCTTTCTAAATAAACAGGGGAAAACTATGAAGACGGTGAGGGGCCCGGATTGATTGATTGAAGAACAGGGTTATTTTGCAAAGAAAGGTGGGAAGTTGGAATCGGGGGCAATGGAGTTCGGAGCTGGTGGAATTCTTATCAGGGGGGTCTGATCCTTTTCCTCTTTTGAATTGTTATAAGGTAATAAGTGTCAATATTTGCTCCTTCATACGTTTGTTATCCATTGCCGGTCTTCAAATGCTATTAGGGTCTTCATCTTTTTTTTCTTACGACTAATTTTTTGCTTATTTCAATGGGTTTAAGTAACTCTCTTCATTCTAAAAAAAAAATTAGAGTTTACCTTGATAATATTTTATTAAAAAACTAAAATTTTAATCTCCAAGTTTATCTATTACTAAGTTGCAACCTGGACGGCATGTTAGGATATAAAGTTAAAATCAAGCTATCAAATATACAAACCTTTCTCAGCCAATTGAATTGATATGTGACCTCGCCCATATTCAAATAGATACAAAATCCACTAAACTCTATTGTTATTTGTTATAATAAAGTCGGAAAGATCATCCAAACAAACAACAACAAATCAACCAAACAGAACAGAACCCTAAACCCAAAGAGGAGACTCATTAAAGAAGCAGCTCTAGTTGATTTCCTTCTCTCTCCTGTTCAATGCTTCTTCTTCTTCTTCTTGGGGCCTCTCCAGAAACGTCCTGGCAATCCTCCCGTTCGCGCCCTCCGGGTAGAAACCCCCCGGCACGCTCTCGTTCCCGGAGGCGTACACCGTCCTGAATATCTCCGCCGGAGTCCGGGCGTAGGTGAGAGAGTTGTGGTCGGCGGCGAGGATGTTGCTCCACGTCCGGTTCTCCGCCCCGAGCTCCGGCGGGACCACGAGGCCCTCGTCCTTGATCCCGCACATGCCCAGTTCGTTCCGCAGCTTGGAGACGAAGATGGTGAACTCCGTCACCGTGTAGTTGTACGGCTCCACCACGTGGCCGCCGCGCTCGTACAGCATCGTCCGGATGACGGCGTCCTGCCCGGCTTCGACCCCCAACAGCCCTGCAAGTAACTGCGTCGGTCGCCATGGAAACTTTCTTTCTGGGTGTTTCAGATTTTGAGTCATACCCTTTTTGAGGCGAAACCCTGGATGTTTGGATTTGCTCCGACATAACCCACCATTCCAACATAAGGAATCACATAGCAGGCAAGAAGGTATTTGATGTCGTCTTCGTAAGGATCGAAGGGGGGAGAAAGGGGGTGCCCGACTGCTTCATCGAAAAGCTTAGCGAAATTGTGTTTGCTTAAATCGAGCAATGGCCGCGGAAATCCTCCCACCGTACTCATTATCGATCTATGAATCAACACAACAAGAAAACCCCAAAACCCAAAAACCCAATTCGGATTTGCCATTAATGAAATTTCAGCAGCAGTTCACGGAAGATGAAGAAGAAGAAGGGGATGATACCTGACATGGCCGACCTCTTGATACCCGAACTCCTCGATGATGCGTCTGGTGGTTTTATCCAGGTTTGCTTTCTGGGCTCCGATTGGGGGCGGTCCGCCTTTGGCTAAGTGGGGATTGACCTTGTCGAGTCCGTAGCCCAGCGCCCCGAACAAGAAGAACTCCGTCTCCAAGAATTCGAGATTCAGAGCGACGTGCAGTAAATCCCTGTCTATTGGGTACACCGGTTTCGTCCCCGGCAACGGCGGCAGTGGTGCGCATTTCTCCAAATAACAATCAGACCCAGATAGAATGATTAGCCAACAGAGAAGAAGCAGCAGCAGCAGAAACGAGCTCGATGCCGCCATTTTTATGAAAAAGCAGAGGAGTTGAATGTTAGACGCGACAAAAACGGGTTACATCTTATTAAAGGATTTAAAATCTCCTGAATAAATAATCTGGTTTGGCGGACTAAACCACCGATCATTACTTGCATGAATCAACTACGTTAACGCCCAGTCGTTGTCTTTCCTTGAATTCGATCGAGAAGGACGGAGGGTCAAACGGCCGGTACTGAAAATTTCTCAAAACACGTCTCTTCCCTATTCTGTCTGGATCGAGACGCCCTGCTACGGGAGCGACACCTGAAAGTCATGCAGCAACCATGGATTATTCCCAGTCCAGTGAGCTTATTAACCTCAATTAATCGGTTTGCTCAATCCGCAGGTGTTTTCCGCCATTACCCCTTTTCCACTACTTTCTTTTTCCTTCAAAGACGTGAATCTGATGAACAGCAGAAGCTGCCGGGGATGTGGCAGCGTCAAGTGAGAAAATAGCTGGTTTCGTGCAATTGTGGGAACGGATTATCTGAGCGTAAACGAGTAAACTTGGCCTCTTCCGTCTCACGAGTGATTGTCATTTTCAATTTTTTGCGTCCACCGATGAAATTCTGTATCGTCTGGAGCTCTCTTTGTGGGTATTTCTGGGTGCTCTGCTTTCTCGTATTTCAGAGAGGTCGAGGGTCGCGATCTACATCAGCTGCTTAAGATTAATTTTTACACTTTACGTAGGGGTGATGAAGTAGGAGAAGAGTTTTAGGTTTTTTTTTAGGGAAAAGCAGAGTTTCTTTAAGAATCCAGTGCCTTCCATGGGAAAGGTACAAGTTTGAATCAAGAAGGTGGTTTCTTCTTACCACAAAAGAGTTACCTTTATTTTTTTTAAAAATGATTTTCAGGGTCAAAGCAGTGCTTTCATTCTATTTGAAAATCAGCACTTGCACGAAAAACATAACCTTTTTGACTCAAACCTGTACATTTCGATTAAAGGCACCAGATTCATAAATAGATTACTGCTTTCGTCACGAAAAGGGTAATGGCTTTTGAGTTCAAGTACCATCCTCTAATAAAAAATATCCCTGACAAACGGGATTAATCATAAATTATTTTGTTTATTTTTACTTCATTAATTTCACAGTTTATAATTTACGTTGAGATGATGAAGTAGAAGCAGGGTGGGATCAGCTAAACTTAAACATCAAAGTTTTATCATGAAAACAGAAGAGTTTTCCAGTGCCTTTCATGGAGTAATTTGAGTAAAGATGGTGCTTTTCTTCTTACCACAAAAGACCAACCATTTTAAATGAATTTCAGGGTAGAAGCTGTGCTTTTCATATTATATTTGATAATCAGCACTTTTATGTAAAAATACTCTTTTCGACTCTAAACTGCACATATACAATACAGCTTAGTTGCCAAAATATGTAGTTTGATAAAGACAAATATTATACATATCCTTCTTTATACTAAAAACACTGTCGCCAAGGATTCAGAGTCCAGTACACCCCAAAATTACAAAAGACCCGAACGTGTCATGCACTCAAATGTACACCAACCGAGCTCTAAAATGGGACCTAATTAGATAGTAAGCACAGGCCACAAAGATGTACTTCACAGTTTAATATATCCTGATCATACTCAGTTTCATGATCCAGTTCAGTTTATGTATCTCCCATACGTCAGTAGTTGCAGGTGACGTCGTAGCTGACAGAACCCATCAGTTCAGGCCCTTCTAGTCTCGGATTGTACTCAAAGCTGCACCACCAGAACCAACAAAAAGAAATCAGATACAGATCTCTATCGCGAGTTATCATCCCAAAACTTTAACGGGTCGATCGATTTAATTACCTCTTCTCCGTGAACTTGGAGAAAGCTCCGGAAGTAGGAATCGTTCCACATAAATCGTTGTCCGAGACATCTCTGCAGAGAGCGAGAGAGAGAGACAGGATTGCAGAATGTTAATCGATTGAGAAAAGAGGTGGCGGAGTACCGAGACTTCAGAGAAGAGATTCGAGAGATGGGTTTTACAGTATTTTGAGAGTTGTGAGTTTAGTGAGCTCTCTGGGTATTCTTCCTCTCAGCCTGTTGCTGTTCAGTCGCCTGAAAAAAACAGAGAAGACTCTGTAACTCGTCAGGCTAAGTTGAATTCAAAGAAGAAGAAGATGGGAGTGCTTCATACTTACAGGAATCTGAGGCTTGAGAGCCTGCCTAGGGATGCTGGGATCGATCCCGTGAGATTATTGTGGTATAGATCGAGACTAAGGAGGTTCTTCAAGGCGCCGAGCTCCTTGGGAATGTGCCCCACCAGGTTGTTCTTGTACAGCTCCCTGCAATTAACTCGATCCCAGTCCCTTTGAACGTTAAACCTTTATGCAGGGAAGAAGGATCCGCTTGAGAAATTAAACACACAAATGGGAGAGGGTGAAGTTAATATACTTACAAATACTCAAGTTTTTCCAGCTTTCCCAGGTCGGATACCAGTTTCCCGGAAAGCCTTGCATTACCCAGATCACTGCAGAAATCCGAGGATGTAATGGTGGTATCAGGCTATCAGCTCAGCGCGCGGAGAAAAACCATGGCATGTTGTCAGATGAAAAGGGAGGGAATACAAGGAAGAAAACAAAAGCAGATTCTCTTTCGAAAAGACTCTTCATAACTTTGGCTGTTTTTATTATGAGAAGAAGATAAAGGTGAAGATCTGACTTCTGATTACTGGAATCTTTGAACAGAAACTCCGGCGTCACCAAAAGGACTGCTGAAGTGCACTTCTTTACAGCCAGAGGGGAGAGAGGGAGAGAGAGAGAGAGAGAGGGAGAGAGAGAGAGAGGGAGAGAGAGAGTGAGAGAGGGAGGGAGAGAGAGAGAGAGGGAGGGAGGGAGAGAGGGGGGAGGGAGGGAGAGGGGGGGGAGGGAGGGGGAGGGAGGAGGAGAGGGAGAGGAGAGGGAGGGAGGGAGGGAGGAGAGAGAGAGAGAGGAGGAGGAGAGAGAGAGAGAGAGAGGAGAGAGAGAGAGAGAGAGAGAGAGAGGAGAGAGAGAGTATGAGAGAGAGAGTATGAGAGAGAGTATGAGAGAGAGAGGGTATGAGAGAGAGAGTATGAGAGAGAGAGTATGAGAGAGAGAGTATGAGAGAGAGAGTATGAGAGAGAGAGTATGAGAGAGAGAGTATGAGAGAGAGAGTATGAGAGAGAGAGTATGAGAGAGAGAGAGAGAGAGAGAGGTATGAGAGAGAGAGAGAGAGTATGAGAGAGAGAGTATGAGAGAGAGATGAGAGAGAGAGAGAGAGGTAGAGAGAGAGAGAGAGAGAGAGAGAGAGAGAGAGAGTATGAGAGAGAGAGAGTATGAGAGAGAGAGAGAGAGAGAGAGAGAGAGAGAGCATGAGAGAGAGAGAGCATGAGAGAGAGAGAGCATGAGAGAGAGAGTATGAGAGAGAGAGTATGAGAGAGAGAGTATGAGAGAGAGAATGAGAGAGAGAGTATGAGAGAGAGAGAGAGAGAGCAAATGACTGAGAGAGCACATGACTGAGAGAGCACATGACTGAGAGAGCACATGACTGAGAGAGCAAATGACTGAGAGAGCAAATGACTGAGAGAGAGAACATGACAGAGAGAGAGAGAGAGCAAATGACTGAGAGAGAGAACATGACAGAGAGAGAGAGAGAGAGCAAATGACTGAGAGAGAGAGAAGAGAGAGAGAGAGAGAGAGAGCAAATGACTGAGAGAGAGAACAAATGACAGAGAGAGAGAGAGAGAGAGAGAGAGCAAATGACTGAGAGAGAGAACATGACAGAGAGAGAGAGAGAGAGAGAGCAAATGACTGAGAGAGAGAGAGAGAGCAAATTACTGAGAGAGTTGGAGTCTTACAGCCTGGTGACTCTGTTATCTCCATCACAGGTGACATGGAACCATGTACACGGATTCACCAGCGTGGGATCCCAGCTCTGCAAAACATTTCCTGGATCTCTAACAGCTCTCCTCAACGCATACAAAGCATCACCTACCACAAAATTAAGAAGATAAACTTTTAACCCACAGCAAAAAAAAAAAAAGAAAAACAGCCAAAAATCCTTCATTCAGGCAGCTAAAACCTCAACTCCCCTCTCCAACCAGGAAACAGAGAGACACCCAGTTCCTAAAAAGCAAAAACTCAAAAAACTATAACCCCAGTACCAACCTTACCTTCAACATTCCCACTCCCAGTAGGCAAAATAGCGGAGATAATTAGTAGGGAACCGCAGAGAAGCCAGAACGCCATTAGAGGCGCCTACAAGAGCTTCTTCTTTCAAAACCCAGTAACCTTCAACGAGGGAGCAATAGAAGAAGGGCTTCTCACTGAGCTTGAGTAGATATGAATGGAAGCAGAAGTTGTTGGGAGTATTTATAGAACCTTAAATTAAACAGGAGAATGGAGAATGACGTGGGGAACAGTAATATCAGTCCCTAGGGCTTTGAATCACCTTTCAGCTTTGAAGGAACAGCACCTACTTGGATTTTACTGGTGAAGTATTAACTTCATTGACAAATGTGCCAACTTTTTTTTTCTCTTACCCATTAAATCTTCATAATTCCACCTATATCCTACTATGATATTACATATTAATCTTCATCACCTTAATGCAATTCATAATTACAATCGGATCTCTATAAACCTCTAAAAAAAATCCGGTAGGATGTCTTCTAACGTAGACCCCTACAGTCACAGTCAAGATTATCTCACATTGTACATTTTTCTATTTTTAGTTGAAATTTTTTTCTACGGAATGAAATATTATTTTAACACAATTAGTAGTAATTTTTTGTAAGAAAATCTTCAAATAATAAAAATATTTAGGTTAAAAAAATTGATAAGGGACTAAAAAGAGTAATTTAGGTTAAATTTGCAAATTCTATAGTAATAATTGAAGTTCAAGGAATGATTGATTTGGTGTTTAAATTTTTATAAATCAGAGATATTTTGAATTATCCGATATGCATGGGTCATTTTGTGAGTACCCCTTTTTTGTGGGAATACGAATCTTTGTCGGTGCTACTTTAGAGTAGGTATTAGAGGCATCGGAAGGGAATAATCGGGAAATCGGGCAGCGGGCCGTTTGACACGTCCGACCGTGTCTCCGATAAAGGGGAGGGTGGAACAATATATATAATGACTGATAAAAATAAATAAATAAATAAATAAATAAAATGGTAAATGCCAAATGGAGTAACTTCTTGATTATTACAGTTCATAACTTTATATCATGGAAGGTCGAGTCCTAAGATCACAGCCGTTCATTTAGGGGTCCTTTTTCAAACTAAAAAACTGAAAGTGATCAAGAGAATAAATCCAATTACTATAACTAATCATGGGTTAGTCCAAAGAGAAAGTGATGTTTCAAGGAAAAATTAAAATAACTGACATTAAATTCTGAGTAAATAAGAATTTTAATTTCATTTTTTTACATTTGTTTTGGTGAGAAAATTCAAAAGAATTCAAAATTCTACCTATTTAGGAGTGACAAAAAGTCTTCACTCAAAGCAACAAAATACAAAGAGAGTGAGAATTCAATGTCTCTCCTAAATTTAAGGATAACCAACTACCATTCCACTTAGACATTCATGTCCTTACACTAATATCCCTAGTGCACTAACCCCCCTAAGATTAAGAAAAGGCTTAAAAAAGGGATGAGGCTTTTACGGATTAGACATCAACCCGTCTGTCCAATCTCTGTCCTCTAATACTTACCAGTTACCACCTTTAATTCCTTCCAAACTTTACATCGATTAACACTATCCAAATCTGATTAGGCAGAGAAGAGTCAAGGAAGGAAGACTGATGGGTCTTCTTTTAAGCAAATTCCTTTTGTTAGTTTTTTGCATGCCAAAGCAAAAGCTGCAAGGGTAGTACCCACTTTTTTGACGACCTTGTTAGTAAAACAAGCTCATTCAAATCGTAGTATCAATTCATTGGACCTACCTGTTCTTCAAACCCTGAAAAGAAGAAGACGAAGAAGAAGAAGAAGAGATTACAGTGATTATGCACCCACTATGAGAGAAATGAAATGGTATCTTTATGTAAAGCAAATTAAGCCCATGAGAAAAGAAAATAAAAATGGAGTGTCTGTGAGAGAGTCAATATTGGAGGAGGAGGCGGATCAGGTGGGCACTTCTTTTCATGGAATTCCATTAATTCTCCTGTTGGGCGGTCTCTTTCCTCCTGAAATGCAATATTGTAAGGTCTCATGCAAATGTCTTCCCTGATCTCTTTCTTTCCCTCCTTTTCCGCGGCTTTTCATAGTATATATATTGTCGACGACTCTCTCCGTTTATCTGTCTGTCGTCTTAAAAGAAGCGCGAGGGGTGTGTCTGGGTCTCTGGAGGATTCCCTTTTTGCTTTAGCAGGTTTTGTTTAAAGGGGAATCCCTTTTTCTCGATCTATACGGACTGATCGAGTGTTCAATCACTTAACACACGGAGCGAATCGATGGCTTTGACCTGCTTTTGGCCTTGTTTGAACGTAATTTACAGGCGGGTTGTTGGCATGTTGCGAGCAGATCAGTGGAGCTCTCCACATGGCGGAAAATTTTTGGTGTGGAATTCAAACGAACAGGGTATTGATGGGGGTGTTATTATGGAGGAGGTAGAGTTAAGTATCATCTATTGGTGAGGAGAGCATACCAAGACGCTTCTTTTTATATATAAATTTTGATTAGAAAGAGGCTGTTCAGGGATCAATGGAGCATTTTGACATCTAACCACCCATGAAACCTTAGGTGAAGTTTGGCCAAGCTCTTTGAGAGATGTCACTTTGAGGTGTGCATGGTTGGAAGAAATTATGCTAACTCCCATCCTTGCCTTGATGAACACCAACCGGGTCTTCTCATCTTGAACACAAACCTCTTCCAAGTAGACTCACTCCAGGTTAATTTGATGAAGATCCCAAAGGGTTTCCTGGACCAAGAAGGATCAACATCAACCGCTATAGAAAAAGAGGTAGAATCTCCCGACCCATGCATCTTGGTCCCCTACAAACGAACGGTTGATTTGTGGAACTCTTTAAGTTTTGGCTTGAGGATTGTTAGTCCTAATATTTAGCTAGGTGTAGGAGAAAGCGTATAAAGAAAAGCTCGTTTGAATATCATTTAATTCCTAGATGGCTCAGCTTCGCACGTGATCCTTTCATAATAGCTATCCATTTAATACATTGCAGTTTCAAACGGACAGGATTTATTATCAGAATTTGTTTTCACTAAGATGAGAAGCTCAGCTGGTTAATTGTTGAATACGATTTAATTTTTTAATATTATCGTGCCATCAAAAACTTTTGTGCAATAACCCGCCCAGACCTATCTCTAACTAATCAGCCTTTAACGTATAACCTATAAACTTGATAAATCATGTAACATACCTAAGCCCAATTATACACTAAATTAGATATGGTCTTATGGCATAACAAGTAGATGTTACCCAACACAATATGTTTAAGGAACCCAAAACTGCGCAGTAAAAAGACATTCTAATTTCATATGCCTCGATGAATGTCTGACATTGTTTTTTTTTTTTATCTAAAAACAGATTAATTTCATTCATTCATGAGCAGAGAGTGATTGTCTATGGTGGGGAGAGAGGGAATGTCGTTAGAAGAGTTTAGGATATACATTCATCCGAAAGGGTGATAGACGGGGTTAACAAGCCCGTATACAGTCATTCAAAATAACATTCTGCAAAAAAATAGGGGCCATATGCCACCATATTTTTATCGTGTTTTCGCCCTGTGTCGCAAAAAGATGACTCTGTTTTGGCCAAAGAGTCGGCCACATTGTCAGTCGGAGGATGTCCTTGCATTTTCCGATCCAATGCGATAACCTCTAGTGACCCTTTTTTTCTCCATGAACAAGCTGAATTATTACCTGTGAATCTCCCTCAATAACAATTTCAGAGTGTGGACAACATTGTCTAATGATAAGAAGAGTGAGATATAATGCAATGCTTTCCGATTCATTGTTTGTTTTATTGTGTAGAGACCAGCTCAGAAGCAATAGTGGGGCTGTAGTTGAGTCTCTGATAACTACACCCACACCCGCATAAAGTCCATTGGATACAGATGAGCCATCAAAGTTTGCTTTCAATATCCTGGTTGAAGGTGGGGACCAGTATACATCTAGCCTCTTTTCCTTGTTTTTCGTTTTGTCTCGGATCCCCTATGTCTAATTATCATTTCAGCGGCACCACTTGCTTTGTTAGCACACTGGTTTGGGGAGAGGTTTTTGTTCTCAAAGAGTTTTTTGTTCCTAGAAACCCAGATTTCCCAAATAATGGACATGATATATGTATGTATTCTGGGTGAGACTTTTGTATCTTTGGAGGTGAAGGCTTTCAAGAGCAAGGATCTGGTCATTGTTTCACATGGGGTCATTTTCGTTTTATCCTTCAGGATATTCCATATTTCAGTGGCATAACTACAGATTATGAAGTGTGTAGGATATTCTGGTTCAGTTAAGCACATCGAGCAGACAGGGTTAATGGGGATGCCTCTTTTGAGAAGATAGTCAATGGTGGGGATTTTGTCTTTCATGAGTAGCCATTGGTGTCTAGTCTCTTAATGTGGGCCCAGATGACATCATATGGTCCTAAGATGATTGAGTTCTTTTCTATATTTCTTGCTCTACAAGAGGAGATGAGTATTCCAATTTATTAAATGTATCTTGGCCTTGTCTTTGTAAGACCACAGGAAGTCTCTAAACATCCTCTCAATTTTTTCAATGATGTTTAGTGGGAGATGAAACAAGACAATGCATGCAAGGGGATGCTAGTCAGTACTATTTTGATGAGGGTAACTCTTCCCACTAAGGAAATTGCATTCTTAGTCTAACCACTGAGTTTCTTTTGAATTCCCTAAAATTGGAGGATCATAGGATTCTCTGGTGATTTTTACTTGAGGCACGACCATTCCAAGGAATTTTCCTAGTTATTGGGTGTGTTTGAAGGGAAGGATTTCCTTAATCTGGTCTTGAGTTTTAATTGGGACAGTGGAGGAAAAGAAGATGGTTGATTTTTTTGGATTGATATACTAACCAGAATATTCAGCATAATCATCCAAGATGTTTTTTATTGTTTTTGTTCCCAATGAAGAGAGTATCGTGGGCATGGTGAAGATTACAAATTGGGGGTGCACAGTGAATGGGCCTCCAGGGAGTGAGGGAACCCTGTTTTATGCACTCATCCAATCTGGCCGAGAGGAGTTCAGTGGCAAGTATGAACATGGAGGGAGAGAGAGGATCTCCCTGTCTGATTCCGCATTTTGGGTTGATTGAATTTATGGGGGACCCGTTGATGAAGATCTGGTATGTGGTTGTGCTGATACAAGAGGAGATGAGATATTTTCAGTGCTTAGGGAAGTTGTAGACCTCCAGAGAATGCCTAATAAAATCCCACGAGATGGTGTCAAAGGCTTTTCTGAGATCAATTTTTGCTTCGAAGTAAGAGTATTTCTTCCTTTTTATTGGAAGGATTTTAGAACCTCGTGGGCAAGTAAGAGTATTCCCTCCTTCACAAAGGCAGCTTGGGTCGGGGAGATTAAATTTTGGAAGGAGCTTAGCTAGCCTAGTTGCCATTATTTTTGTGAGGATTCTATAAGATACATTGCATTAACTAATGGGCCTAAAATCTGCAAAGTTTGATGGTTGTTCGGTTTTGAGAATTAGGACAATGAATGTCTTATTTAACTCCTGATCCACTTTCCTAGAGTTGAACATGGCCAGAATGTTTTTATGTAGGTCCTCCTTAATATCGGTCTAGTGATGCTTAAATAAAATGGGTTGCGAATCCGTATGGGGATTTATATGAATCCATTAAGAAGAGGGCAACCCTTACTTCTCTCGTGCTAATGGGGAGGGATAAGGTTGTCCTATCATTCCATGAGAGGGTTTTTTTGGGTGAAAAGGGAGGTTGTCTTGCTAGCCAATTGAGAGTATAGTTTACTAAAGAAACTGATGCCGGACGGGGAGTGAGGGAAAGAAGAATAGAGGGAAAGAGGGAGAAGAGGGAGAAGAGAAGAAGATAGAGAAGAAATAGAGAGAAAACTTAGGAGAAAACTTTGATTATCATTCCAATCTATCTCTGTTCTTCATACATAGCCTATTTATAGGTTTAAAACCATAATAAACTAATATCCCAACAACCATACTAACCCATAAAATACTAAATTAACATAGGTCAGCAGCTAATTATGACTTTTGGGTCCTATGACGGCGCCTAACATAAACTTTAAAATTACGTGCTACATCATTCTCCCTCAATGGAAAAGAACTCAACTCCGGTGAGTTAAAAGCGTAATCGACTCCAGCAAAGTAGGCGAGCTGGCGTTGATTAGTCTCGCATTCGTCTCAATAATCCAAGTATCATCGGAGGAAGGACGTTCTTTCCAACGCACAAGGAATTGGCGAGTACCTCCATTCAAAGAAGTAATATATTTATCATCAAGAACATCCACAATGACATCGCGCGGAGCACTAGAATGTGTCGGTAATCGGGGAGTCAAAACTGAAGAGGGACCTGCAACCATAGAAGAAGGTAACACGGGAGGCTCAAATGTGCCTCGGTAAGCAAATAAATCTGCCACATTGAATATAGGACTGATAGATAAATCAGGAGGTAAGTCTAGTACGTATGCATTGGATCCGAGTCTACGAAGAACTGCAAAGGGACCAATGGAACGAGCATGAAGTTTTTTTACGGCATTGGGTGGAAAACGTGCAGGGTTAAGACGAGCCATAACATACTCACCAATCTGAAATTCCTTAAACCTACGATGTGCATTAGCAGAAAGTTTATAATTTTCATTACTCAAAGTAATTTGTCGTTTTATCTCAGCATGTAGATTATGGATGTGTTCAGCAAAAGTGTGGGCAGACTCTGAAGGTCGAGAGGTAGGGGGTAATGGAATAAGGTCAAGAGGTTGTTTGGGTGATAGGCCGTAGACAATTTCAAATGGGCTTTTACCTGTGGTGCGATTGACGGAGTTATTGTAAGCAAATTCTGCAATGGGTAAAATGACATCCCACGTCCCTGGCTTGTCCCCAACCAAACAACGAAGTAAATCTCCCAAACTACGGTTAACCACCTCTGTTTGACCATCAGTCTGTGGGTGAAAAGCAGAAGAAAACTTCAAAGTAGTACCAAATAACTTCCAAAGTGTCTTCCAAAAGTAACTGACAAATTTAACATCACGGTCAGACACTATGGTGGAAGGTAGGCCATGTAGCGCACAATCTCCTTAAAGAACAATTTAGCTATATGGGATGCATCGTGGTCCGTGAGCGAGGAATGAAGTGAGCCATCTTGGAGAAACGATCAACCACTACAAAAATTGCATCATGCTGTAAGCTTGTCTTAGGGAGGCCTAAGGCAGAAATCCATACTAAGGTCACTCGAGGGGAATGTGGAAGAGGAGAAGAGTGTATAAACCAGTGTTTACTTTTGCGGGTTTTGCTTAGTTGACAGGTACGACATTGAGAGACAATTCGAGCGACATCCTTTTTAAGAGAAGGCCAATAAAAACGATCCTCAACCAAGGCAATGGTCTTATCTCGACCAAAGTGTCCAGCTAGGCCCCCTGCATGTAATTCCCATATAAAAAATTCTCGGAGGGATGTACGAGGAATACACAATTGAGTGCCTTTGAAGAGGTAACCATCACGAAGTTGATATCCCACATGCTGACGTGAGGGTCCGTCTCTGGTGTCATTGTAAATTATACCAAAATCAGGACAACTGGGGTATTCATTACAGATACGCTCGAATCCTGTGACATGAGTGGTTATGGAATGCAAAACAAGGGACATCCGGCTAAGAGCATCGGCAACTTTATTGTCCTGGCCCGCACAATGCTTAAGGACAAAGGTAAAATCTTGAAGAAACTCTACCCACTTTGCATGTCTACTACTTAAATGGCGCGGGGAGTTCAAGTAGCGTAGGGCTTGATGGTCTGAGTAAAGTACAAATTCCTTGTGCAATAGATAGTAGCGCCAGTGACGAAGAGATTGAACTACTGCATAAAATTCTTTATCATAAGTGGAGTAGTTTTGTTTGGCTTCATTAAGTTTCTCACTAAAGTACGCTATCGGGTGACCTTCCTGACTGAGAACGCCTCCTATTCCCATTCCCGACGCATCACAAGCAACCTCAAAGACTTTGGATAAATCTGGGTGGCATAACAAAGGTGCGGTGGTGAGTTTGTTTTTAATGTCAAGGAAAGCCTTATGGGCAGTAGTTGTCCATTTGAAGTCTCCTTTTTTCAGGCACTCAGTGATGGGTGCAGTGATAGAGCTAAACCCTCTAATAAATCGTCTATAAAAGGATGCTAACCCATGAAAGCTACGAGCTTCTGTCAAAGTAGTTGGTTCAGGCCACTCCTGAATAGCCTTAATTTTCTCAGGGTCAACAGCAATTCCTTGAGACGAGACAATATAGCCGAGAAAGAGGACCTGTTGTTGCAAAAAGGCACATTTCTTGAGGTTGGCAAATAATTTTGTGGCTCTTAGAGTAGTTAGGATTTGGCGAAGATGGTCTATATGTTGCCTTTCAGATTTGCTATAAATCAAGATGTCATCAAAGTAGACCACTAAGAATTTGCCAATAAAAGGGCGAAAAATGTGGGTCATGACTCGCATAAAGGTGCTTGGGGCATTAGACATACCAAAAGGCATTACCACCCATTCATACAACCCGTCCTGAGTTTTAAAGGCAGTTTTCCATTCATCACCTGGGCGAATTCTAATTTGGTGGTATCCGCTCTGTAGATCTATCTTTGAGAACACTTTAGCACCGGCAAGATCATCGAGCATATTATCTAACCGTGGGATAGGAAATCGATATTTGACTGTGATTTTGTTGATAGTTCTACTATCCACACACATTCTCCATGAGCCATCTTTTTTAGGGGTTAATGAGACAGAAGCGCACAAGGACTTAGGCTATGACGAATAAAGCCTTTCTGTAATAGACCCTCTATTTGTTTATTCAATTCAGCTCGCTCGGTGGGGTTCATCCTATAATGTGGAAGGTTAGGCAATTGGGCGCCTGGGATGAGGTCAATGGCATGTTGGATGTCTCTCATAGGGGGTAATTGATTTGGCAGTTCTGCTGGCATGACATCCTGAAACTCTGTCAATAGGGGGTGAACACTATTGTGGCTCGGAGCATCTGTAGGGAAGCGAAAACTATCTTTGTTGATTAGTGCAAAAATGATGCCAGATTCAGTGCCTGCTTGCACAAAGTGCTTATGAGACAATATTTGGAGGCGGTTAGCAGGGACAGGGGTCGGAACAGGGGAAACAGTTTGTGGTGCAGGAGTAGGTTTGGCTGGATGGAGTAGGACAGTTTTAGTCCCATGCATAAATGAGTAGGTGTTATCTCTTCCGAAATGCCGAACATCATGATCATACAGCCAAGGTCGACCTAGCAAAATGTGAGCAACATCCATAGGTAAAACATCACAGTATAAATCCTCTGAATATGGCCCAATCTGAAGGGGTACTAAACAACGCTCTGTGACCGGAAGAGAAGTCTTATCTACCCAGGCAACTCGAAAAGGATATGGATGGGGTTCTGTATGAAGATTGAATCGAGTGAGAGCTGCGCTAGAAATTACATTCATGGTACTACCCCCATCAATAACAATTTTACAGGTTTTGTTTTTTAGAGGAACCACAGTGTGAAATATGCTGGTACGCTTCCAAGTGTCAGTTGGAGCTGGAGTAGTCAAGATGCATCGCATAATAGCAGAAAGATGATGTGTGTCTGTAGGGAGATCATCATCAATTAAGTCATTTGCAGAGTCGTTGTCCTCAATAGGAGTAATAGCAACAATCTCAGAATCGTGCTCAAGTGAGGTTTCATCAACACGTTCCATTGCTAACGTGCGATTTGGACAACGGGAAGCGATGTGACCTTTTGTATGACAATAATGACACTCTATGCTATTCCGAGAAGCAGAGTATGGATTGTGAAGAACTTTGCTCTCACTAGGAAAATTTGCGGAGAGAGGAATTGTGGGTGCCCGTGATAAGGTGGGTTGTGGTCGAGGGTTCAACCTAGGCGATGAAGTCATCTGACTTTGACGAAGATCAGGGGACGAGATAAAAGCACGCCTTTGGGAAGGGTGTTGAAGGTATTTTTCAAACTCGAGGGCTTTATGATATGCCTCCTCTAAAGAGTCAGGAGCATGGATAGTAACCTCTCGTTTGATATCTGCTCGTAATCCATTAACAAACCTAGACACAGTGAACCTCGGATCTTCATTGATATCACTCCTTAATAACAATTCCTCAAATTTGGTAATATAATTGTCTACACTAGACAATCCTTGCCTGTGGTTTAACAATTGGTTGAACAACTGGTCCTTGTAGTAAGGAGGGAGATATTTTTCTTTCAACTTAGTTGTCATTTCAGCCCAAGTAGAAATGGGTGGAAGTCCCAATCTTTCAGTGTGTCGCTGAACAGTTTGCCAATAGCGCTTGGCAGACCCTACCAGTTTCATTTTTGTGAAACGAATGCGTTGAGCATCGTTCATTTGGTACCACTCAAAATAATCATTCATGTTGTATAACCAATCGAGAAATGCGCTTGGATCTAATTTTCCATCAAACTCAGGGGCATCTACCTTAACCCTCCTAGACATGTCTCCTATGTCATCTTGAGGATACCTAGGTCGATCCAAGTGGCTACGATGTCCACCTGTAACTCTATAGCCTCGTCGGGTAGGTAAGGACGGCTGTGAATATTCTTCATCAGAGAAGACGTCCTCCTCAACAATAGGTTGGCGGTTGGGCAAAGGATTAGGTGTTGGTTGTGGCAAGATACCGGCAGTGTGTATTTTGTCATTCTTGTAGGAAGGTGACACGATAGAGCTTTGACCCCTAAGCGGTTCCCAACTAGGTTCTCTCAATGGTTGTTTTTCCTGATTTCTTTGACTGGTCACATAGTCATCATGAATGCGGTTAACCGATTTGGTCAATTGTTCAACTGTTTGAGTGAGTTGGTCAAGCCTGTTTTGGAGGTTCGTCATGTTGGCCTCACTGGTGTTCACTCTTTTCTCAAGGTTATGGTGTTTGTCCTCAAAGATAGTGAATTTGGCTTCAAGGTCTCTCACGGTCATGATGAAAAGAAAAAGGACAGGTATAACAAAATGCTGAGAAAATTAAAATAATTGAGTAAGAAAAATTAAAATTTATGCTAATACATAAAGTAAGAAAAAGAAATTCACAATAAGTTGGAAATCAAATCTTTTGTCCACCGAATGTGAACAATTGTACCAAGAAATTAAATTAAGAAAAATTCACAGGTAATTGGAGGAGACACAAACGGTCTCGCTTAAGACCCAATTTCCTTAGACTCTCGAGTCTTTTTGATAGAATATTTCCTAAATAATTTAATCGACAATATGTCACTTTAGCAGATATTTCTTGAACAAAGTACTTTTGAAGAATGTAAGACCAAAATGTACGGGTTTTGTTTTGTAGTTTTTTTTTTTTTTTTTTTTGCTTGTACTAAATTGAATTAAAAAAAATAGGAGCAGATCCAACTACGTAAAATGAAACCTCCTAATAAAACTATCGTTTATAATCAAAAGGCAAAAAAATACACTTACCGATTCACCCGAGTCAATTTGCGGAGTTGTGAGTGTATTGGACCAAACCGGGTCGAGTTGAATCGGACCAAACCGGGTCGAGTTGAATCGGACCAAACCGGGTCGAGTTGAATCGGACTGAGTTGAATCGGACTGAGTTGAATCGGATGAGTTGAATCGGACTGAGTTGAATCGGATGAGTCGACTCGAAACCGAACCGAAATAAATTTAACTTAGGGCTGGATTAATCGACGGGGCTGGAGGAAGGAGAAGGAGGAGAAGAAGAAGAACGAGGAGGAGGAGTAGGGCGGAGGCGGTGATGGAGGGCTACGGCGAGGGCGTCGACGGCGAGGGCGTCGGCGGCGAGGGCGGCGGCGGCGCAGGGCGTGGGCGTGGGATCGGACGACGAGGGTCGCGACGGCGAGGGATGCGACTGCGGGTGACGGCGACGGCGGCCGAGGGCTAGCGGCGGCGAGGTTGGCGACGGCGAAGGCTTCCACGGTGAGTCCGAAGTTCCAATTTCTTCTTCTTTTCGTTTTTCTTTTCTTCTTTTTTTTGGCGAAATTGGGTATAGGTCAGAGGAAATTTCCTTGCTCTGATACCAATTGATGCCGGACGGGGAGTGAGGGAAAGAAGAATAGAGGGAAAGAGGGAGAAGAGGGAGAAGAGAAGAAGATAGAGAAGAAATAGAGAGAAAACTTAGGAGAAAACTTTGATTATCATTCCAATCTATCTCTGTTCTTCATACATAGCCTATTTATAGGTTTAAAACCATAATAAACTAATATCCCAACAACCATACTAACCCATAAAATACTAAATTAACATAGGTCAGCAGCTAATTAGGACTTTTGGGTCCTATGACGGCGCCTAACATAAACTTTAAAATTACGTGCTACATCAGAAACACTCTTGGCTCTTTTTTTATATCTTTCTCAATGCTTATCAGGGAACTGTCACTTGTTTGAATTTTTTGAATTTTGTTTATTTGTTGTCTAGCTTTGACAAAAGATTGAAAATAACGCAAGTTTTCATCTCCCTTATTGAAAATATTTTGTCTAACTTGCTAAAAGGTGTGCATGTGCTTTAGAAAAGCCTCATTAGTTCATGTTGAAGGGTTTTTTCTTGTTCTAGGAGTTGTTAGGAGGACGGCTGTTGATGGAGTTTTATTTGAATTTCCTCAAGTTTTTTGGTATTTGTCCTAATTTTTGAGTGAAAGTTTCCAAACGTGGATTTGTTCCAGCTTGTAAAACTTCTGCCACCTTTTGTAATCTGTTTTTTGGTTTGAAGTAGGAGAAGATTGGAAGTGGAGTGGGGCATGATCTAATCTAATCCTAGGTAGGATTTTGAGGATGGAGTGGGGCCAGTCTTGTAGCCATGCTCCATTTATTAGTGCTCTGCCAAGGTGCGCCAGGACTAGATTGTCTGCTCTCAAGTTTGACCTGGTAAATTTGGGTCGGTGTAGCCTAGGTCATTTCAACCTTATGAAATGCCCGTTTGGGCGGTAATAAGGGTCCAGTGCTAGAATTTCTCAGTATAGGACACGGTGGCATTGAAATCCCCAATCAACATGGCCGGGGAGACGTTTGGTATTTGAATGTTGAGAATTTCCTATAGAGCGCTAGGGACCATCTAGAAGCATGTGGCTGTAGTTTTTGGAAAGGAAAAGTTTGCACTTTTTTCTGGAAAACAGTACTTCTCTTTCAAAATAAAAGTGATTTTTTTTTTCATGTTAGTAATGCAGGAAATGGATTCTCAACATGCATGTTAGATTAAAGTAGTATCAACTATCAAGCATGTTGAACCTTTTTTTTTTGTGAAAAATCAGTTTTTATAGAGAGAAAAAATAGTGCTTTCTAGGAAAAACCAAGTTGAGCTTTTCTTTCAGAAGTACGTACGTAATGGGTGGTGGCCAAACGTGCGAAGGCGCCCTTCGTCGAGGGATGCGAGCCTTAACGCTTTCCCCAATAGGAAAAGAACTAGAGACGCAGGAAGCCATGAAAGGACCTCCCAAGTTACAGAAACGGAGCGGCGCCCATCTCGCGCGTCCCCCGAGAGGGAAAGGGAAGAGAGTAGCAGAGACCCAGAAGAGACACCGGAGAAGAGATACCGGGAGAGAGAGAGAGAGAGAGAGAGAGAGAGAGACTTTGTTTGGGAGTACTTCCGATTTGATGCGGCTTTCGTTTCAGATGATCAGGTTGATCAGAGTGTGGAAGAGACGGAGGGACTTCGATTTTCAATCTGAAAAGCACTTTTCCGCATTGCCGTTTCCGCGATAGCAACGCCACTCGCCGCTCCCTCACGGAACGAATATTTCCCCCATTCGCAGAAAAGGGAAGACGACGACGACGACGACGATCCCTGTTCCCTTCCGCCATTGGCGATTTCTTCCTTCGTGCCCCTTCTCCTCGTTCTCCGTGGCCGAACAAGTTACGACAAACCGGAATTAAGCTCGAAATGGTGCGGGAAAGCCGAATATCAGTCCGTGCGGCCGTGTCCCCTCTGTCCTCTGTCACCACTTTCCATCACCACCCACTACCCACTACCCTCTTCTTCTTCTTCAATTCCGATTCCTTTTTCTTTTCTTACCAGAAACGCATAGAGAAAAAAAATGGTCAATGAAAGGTAAATGCAAGAGTATCAGAACTGGGTTGTTTAGAGATTTTATAATAGTCTTTAATGGATCATCACTAATCGGAGCTCAAGAGTTGCAGGAATCCGCAACTTAAACAGAGGCCTCTGTTTTCCTTTGTAGCTGACACATGGGGAGTTATCTGAAACGCAGAATCACGCCACAAATAGCACGGGATTTCGATTAATGGAGGCTAAGTACTTAACAGAAAATTAAAAGAAAAGCTCCGACAGAAACGAAATTTGCAGACTTCTTTTCCCTTCATTTAATCAACAGTACCGGTCTCGTCAGTAGCCTGAGCCAGTCAAATTACTCAACGTAAGAGCTCTGCGTCTCTTTGCTCCTCAAGTATATATAGAAAGCTGTAGAAGCCGTGAAAGTGAGAGGCTAAATCATCCATCCCTTTGTTAATTTCCCCTGTTTCGTTCGCTCTCTCTGTCGTTGTAGTTGCTGGGTGGAGACCGATGGGGGATTTCGGCACGGCGTACGAGTTTCTGAAACCGGCGGCGGCGGCGGAGAAACAGGGGGCGGTGGTTCGCCGGACGTTCCAGTGCATGTACTGTCCACGGGCATTTTACACGTCTCAGGCCCTCGGCGGGCACCAGAACGCTCACAAGAAGGAACGGGCAGCGGGGCGGAGGAGCTCGCCGCCGCCGCCGCTTCCGGGGAGTGTAAAGCTTTCAACCCACGACGACGGCGACAAGTACCAAAGCTGGGAAGACGGTAATGCCAGAGGACTCCAGGAGGCGTCCGGGGACGCAGAGCTTGATCTTTCTCTGCATTTGTAATGTCTATTTTGCGTTCTAACTTCAACACCTCTGCCGCCATTTTTCGTTTTTCTTCTTTTCTTTTGATTTTGCCCCCTTCTTTAGGAGTTTTTGTCTTCCATTAATGGCGGCGATAGCATAGCAGGGGAGGTGAACAAGTTTTTCAATTTCTTGGGTATATATTGCAGCATTCGATCGGCTTAGAAATTTTAGTAGTATTCTTCTTCCATATGTTTCTTCTTTGATTTTTCTCAGATACATGTCATTAATTGCTCGAAAAATCGTCAAGGAGATATAAACTAAACCATCGAACATCTTTTCTAGAACTAGTTTCATCTGTTCTTCTGGGTTTTGATGTTCAAAGAAGTTCGATCAATTTCTTGGGTTCTCTCGAGTACTGGATAACAGCAACACCATTAATTTCATATCAAATGATCAGACGTGATGCTCGAAAACATTGAAATATGAGCAGAATATATAAATACAGAGTAGAATTCTGCTGTTTATCGGAGAGGATCAAATGCATTTTCTTCGAAACTAGTTTGTTCAGATATTCGAATTTCTGATCGTCAAAGAACCGATCAGTTCCGGTACCTTATTCTCCAGTACTTGTCTTCTTTAGTTCCTTATCCGTTTGTGATCGTCAAATATTATCCCAATAAATAGTTAGTACGTCGCCGTTGCGATATTTTCGCTGCGCTGTCTGCCAAATGGGAGCGTTCTTTCTGGGTGCACGTCTAGTACTTCCCCTTCCCAACTCCCAGAGTACGATTTTCCCCACTCTGAGTGAATACAGAGGAAAGAAGAAGACGACGACGACGTTTCCGTTTTTGTCTCCTTCTCGCTACAGGTTCTGCTGACGGTGGGCCCATCTCGGGACAGTTTCTATGGAGTGGGTCCCACCGACGAGCCAAACAAATGCAAAATTATTAAGTCATTTTATTACCTCTTATTCAGAGTAATTGACTATAATTAAAATGAATCATTATTTTACAAATGTTTTTGATTAAGAGATAATTTTCACGTGGGGGATAAATTTCTTTATTCATTCTAACTTTTGTATCTTTTTACTATAAATGTATTTTTTAACAGAATTCTTTAAACGGATATGTGTAAATTAGATTTAATCAAACATATTATCTTACATTTTTAGTTATGAAATTTTTTGTCTTAGTCTGATTTTAAAGGTTAAGATGAATTTCTGGTGACTTCAATTATTGATAGCAGTGTTTTTAAAAACCAAACCAGTTCATGAGGTCCGAGTTCCAGTCCCTAAGACTACCAATTATTTGGCTATTGTAACCATTGTATTAAACTCACATGTAATGGAATCAATCTCTACCCATAAAAAAAAAAAAAAAAAAATTTAGTTCAACCGATTAGACCCTTAGTTAAACCGTGGGAGAACTTACCTTTTTTTTCTTATAATGTTTTAGAGTTCACATGGTTCTTGAGCAAATCCATTTTTTCTGGTTAAACCAACCAAAAGAGCCACCGATTTGGGTTCAATCGTGTCAAACCGGACGGACCAGTCGGGTTTGTAAAATTATAGGTTGATAGTTACTACGATGATCAAGCTTACAAATTCAAACTTATTTTTTTTTTAGAAAAAAATAAAATTATAGTAACTTTTAGAGATTATAGGGATTGGAATAAACACATCCATCATTTTGATATAGTTACTTGTGCATAGTTTTTCGTTATTCTTGATAGATATGAAGGGTGTCAACATGAAACTTGAGTCTTTTAAAATTTGAATCAAAGATTTTGAGGATATTAATTATATTAGTATCTATTATATTTAGATGATAGATATATTGAGGCAAGAATTGCAGAGTATTGAATGAAATTAGGTCCTTTGCCTCTCAATGTTGAGATGGTTTGAGGAGAAATTGTATTTTGTTTTAGAAAAAAATGTAAGTATAGTAACTTTTAGAGACTATAGGGATTGGAATAAACACATCCATCATTTTGATATAATTACTAGTGCATAGTTTTTCGTTATTCTTGGTAGATATGAAGGGTGTAAACATGAAACTTAGTCTTTTAAAATTTGAATCAAAGATTTTGAGGATATTAATTACATCAAGTATCTATTATATTTAGATGATATATATATTGAGGCAAGAATTGCAGAGTATTGAATGAAATTAGGTCCTTTGCCTCTCAATGTTGAGATGGTTTGAGGGGAAATTGCCCGTTTATGTATCCTCTTTCTACTTTGATGATAACAAACATTTCAAACATACCATTTGCAACGATTATAATCCACAAAATTTCAATGGTTATAGAAGATGTAATTGGGTTTTGTACCTAGTTGGGTGGTTATGTTTTTGCTTTAGTGGCTAAAATTGTTATGTCCAACTTTTTGTAGGGGCCTTAGTGTCCATATTATTTTTAATGTTGAGGGATATCTAACCTTGGTCTCTAGGTTTGTCGCTTATTTGGTTTTGTAGCCAAAAAATGTATTTGACTGAACTATTGATGGGGATTAGTTTAGGATTGTCTACCCTATGTCTAGGAGTGTGTTGGAGATTCTAGGGTAATATATTCTGTTATATATATATATATATATATATATATATTTTTATAAAAATACTGTTTCATCTTTCCATATATAGAGTAAACAATGTAGATTTTTATTTTAAAAGAAAATGTTTTAAAGACAATGTTTTTAAAAAAATTGTTCTTCCCTTTTTAAAAATCACAGTTTATGTTAAACATTACTGTTTCTCAATCAAAATTTTATAATATACTATTTTATTATGAAAATGTAACTTTTTTCCACTACCCATGTACATTTTTGTGATGTATGGAACCATAAAAAAAGAAAAAAATATTAATAAGACAATGTTTAGTTACAGTTTAATACAGGACTTATGAGATGAAATCCACTTTTAAGGAAGAATTTCGTTTTGGAGCCATTTCAACGAACTAATTAATTAATTTCTCTGTAATTAAGACCAACATATTATTTTATTACGAAAAAATATCCAAACTTCATCCCGAAAAACTAGATTATTATTCTTCACTCTAGAGACACTGCACTTTGTGATACACGTATATGGACCTGATCAGACCAGTAACCATTAAATAAATTAATACATAAAATCAGTAATTATCAACCCTCTCCGCCTACATTAATCCAAGGTCAAACCCCAAAAACAAATTCCAAAAACGCAACATTAATAATCTAATCCAAAACCCAGCTGGTTCTGGTTCGATCGACTAACCAAAAGCCAGTCAATAATGGAGATGTTTCCAGTTGCTGCAAAACTGTATATTAGTAGAGGTCAAACTACATACTTAACCCTTTCACATCAAACTGAATTATAAACAAGTCATTCAAACAAACTATTCGTCAAAACTGACCGAGTAATATATACTTCTTCCATTAATGCAGCAATCCAAACGTACGTCACTTGTGACTTCCACTCTAAACCTTATTATAAGTTGATGATCTGTTAAACTATCCAGCTAAGTAGCCTTTACGTTCTGCTTCATGATATGCTTTAAAACTATAAAGTGTTTTAATCCCAGATTGCGGCTTTTTAAGTCAAACACCTCCAAGGCCTGCTATGATTGGAGAACCATATTACGCATTAATTATTAATTAGCAAAACGTAATACATGGCAATGCTTTTCATATTATATCGTTGGACCGTCGCATGGTCGACAAGCCATAATTTAAGCACTTGCAAGTAGTATGTATACGCATTGTGATCGAGTTGATTACGAACTCATTTCGAATATAAAATATGAGACCCATTGTCGAATTGTAGGCCTTGTTAATTTTTCTAATGGTCAGATTGAGATTCATGGTTTTAATTAACTTTCATGGAACCAGTTCCAAATTGTGATAGTGATGGTATACATGCAAGGCCATCGAGGGAGGTTTTTCTATTTTAAGAAGAAGAACAATGAATAGTACATAATTTTATTTGGTATTAATTAGTATATGATACTTAATTTTATTTCGTATTAATTAGTATTTGATACTTTGACTACAAAGTAAGAGATAGTATAAATATATGGAAGGCAGCTCGTATATCATGTATGTGTTGATTTATTTATATTTCAAGCATGCATGACAGCCCTCCTTTTACATATTTTGATGCAACGAAGACGTAGGAAGAAGAAGCCAATCTCCAAACTGAAATATTAAATGATATAAATCTAAAAAAGACGTGCCGTGTCAATCTCAACTTGCCTGTTTATTTACTTCTATTACCTGAACAGGAAGGCCATAGCTATGTATGTTCTACAACTATGAATACATAAATATACATCTAACAAAATGACCACACTTCCCAGATCAGTACGAATTATTCTTTGTATATATTAATTAAACGTCATTCCCATCTTTCAATCGTACTTAAAATCTATATTTTTGGTGAAAAAAATTCGGCAAAGGTGTTAATCGTTGGACCCAGATTTCTGGGTTTTCAGAGCCAAATTTTAATGTACAGTTGATTTCGTATAAATATATCAAGAACTGGGTAAATAAAACTAGGTCCTGGATGCATCAAAAATAAAAACTAAAGACAGGCCGGGCAATGAAATCCAGTCTATATATCTAAAACTGGTTCCCTTTTTTGATAAACAGGACAACTCTTTTCTGAGACGCCATTCCAGAGCAAGAAGCAAGCACATTGACGGTTAAAATCCAATTGCAAAGGGGAGAGAAACTGATAAAAAAGTAGAGCAGAAATGAATGGTTCCAGAAGTTCCTGAATTAATAATTCCAAAATCCCCAGTTCCTGATATTACAATCCAGGATTGGACCCATATGCATCTGCATGCAAGACTCCAGGAGCTTTAACCTTGAATCTTTTATTGGGTGAGAGAGAGAGAGAGAGAGAGAGAGAGAGAGAGAGAGAGAGAGAGCTAATGAGAGAGAGAGAGAGAGAGAGCTAAGAGAGAGAGAGAGAGAGAGAAAGCTAATGAGAGAGAGAGAGCTAATGAGAGAGAGAAAGCTAATGAGAGAGAGAGAGAGAGAGAGAGAGAGAGAGAGAGAGAGAGAGAAAGCTAATGAGAGAGAGAGAGAGAGAGAGAAGCTAATGAGAGAGAGAGAGAGAGAGAAAGCTAATGAGAGAGAGAGAGAAAGCTAATGAGAGAGAGAGAGAGAGAGAAAGCTAATGAGAGAGAGAGAGAGAGAGAGAGCTAGAGAGAGAGAGAGAGAGAGAGAGAGCTAATGAGAGAGAGAGAGAGCTAATGAGAGAGAGAGAGAGCTAATGAGAGAGAGAGAGAAAGCTACTGAGAGAGAGAGAAAGCTACTGAGAGAGAGAGAAAGCTACTGAGAGAGAGAGAGAAAGCTAATGTAAGAGAAAAAAAGAGAAAAAAAGAGAAAACTAATGAGAGAGACAAAGCTAGTGAGAGAGAGAGAAGGGAAGGGTTTGAACACTCATTTGGAGTCCAGAAAGGACAAGGCTTTGGCCACTTGATAGAGTGAAGTGTAAACGCTTTTTGTTTGGTTTCTTAATTCAGTCACCTCCTTTTTTTGACCTGAGTTATCTTAGACAGTAGGGTCCAGAAAGGCAGAAGTGATACTTCCCCACTCTTCTTTCTTATAAATACCCAGATACCCAGCTACGGATTTCCACAGCTTCTGGCAATTGGCATTCATTCTTCTGCAACTTTCCCCCCTTCTACCTCTTACCCTTTTGTGGCGCTCTTGCTTTCTGCTGCAATGGCGACTGACCTGGTTAAGATGGAGGAGAACCCACCTCAGAAAACTAAGAGACTATTCCTTGTGTCCCAAGTATTGATCCGGATAGCAGCTTTTGCAACTTCGCTGGCTGCAGCTCTGATCATGGCTACCAACAAGGAAAAGAAAATGGTGTACGGTTTCGAAATGGTAGCCAAATACACCTACTCCAGTGCCTTCAGGTAATAAAATGAGGGACTGTTGCTGGCATCTCTTATCACTTCTCTTTGATTCTTTTTTTCTGAACGTTTCCCTTCGGCAGGTTCCTCGTTGGTGCTAACATTGCTGCATGTGGCTATTCTCTGGTTTCCCTGCCTTTCGTCCTAATGTTGACTGTAAATGGCCCGCGCCAGAGGTTCTTTTTCTGTCTGTTCATCCTTGATCTGGTAAGTTGTTAAATCTTTCAATTTTTCTTTCTGTTTTTGTTTTTTTTTTTGTTTCCCATCCTCTGTTTTCATTCCCTATTTGTAGATACTTGAAGAAGTTCTTCAATGTCTTCTTTAACCAAAAGCATGATTTTTGAAATGGGAAAGGAGAAGAAGAACACGGAGTTTCAGAACTCTTGGGTTTTATTAATTGATATGCATTGTTTTCCATTGTTGAAACAATAGGGGAGATTAGTTTTTTTCCTGAAACTGATGTTTATGTTTTTTGTTCTAAACAACAGATGGTGATGGGACTTCTCATGGCAGCATCTTCTGCAGCCACGGCCATTGGGTTCGTGGGCAAATACGGCAACAGCCACACGGGTTGGGCAGAAATCTGCTCATACGTTGGCCATTACTGTGACCAATCGACCTACTCCATCGTTTGCTCCTACGCTTCTGTGATTCTCTTCTTCTTCATCACCATCCTCTCAGCCACAAAGCCTAAACCCTCCCCAGTTCATTAAGGGAACTGCATACCCCTTTCTCCTGTATCTTCGTTTGTAAGACAGAAAGTAATCAAAAAGGGGCCGAGGAAATAGAGGAAAACAGAGGGTAAAAGCCAGTTGCAGAGCCGAAGAATGAAAGAAAGCATGTAAACGCATTCGAGTCTCTTCTCCCCCGGGTTTTTTGTGTTGTATGCTATGTTTATTGTCCATGCTGATGGCAAGGAGAAAGAAGACTGTTTAAATTAATCTTTTTCTTCCTTTTTTTTATGTTTCTGTTTGTGAGCTCAGAGACTGAAAAAAAAGATATGTTGTACGCAGCTTCGATGGCAATAAATGAATGGTTTGATAGTCAAATTAGTTACAGGCGTGTGAGAGCTTCAGGTATTTTATAAACCGACACGTCCAGAGTCAGAACTCAAAACAGAGATTTTCGATAAACCACAGCAAAAGATTGTTTGGGTTTGTTGTATCCATTAAAGAAGACACATTACAAATAAACTAACCTGAATCTTCTTCTCAGAGGTCAGGTAATGGGAAGTTCGTAAATGAGGAAGGGCAATGCCTGTTTTTTTTTCTTTTTTTTTTGTTTGTTTGAATAAGAACAGGCTTGGAAGATTTTGGGATTGGAGGAAATATTTTCTCGTCTCCCCGGAAAGGTGGGAAGATTTTTGGATCGTGCGGAATTCCGGACGAAAGTAAGCACAGGTTTCTTGCAAATGTTGGTAAGGTTGTTGAGAGGTGGTTGTAGAACTTTTAGGAGCAAGAGACAGATCCATACTCCAACTGCCACTGAGATGGAAAGGAGAAGATGGGTCATATCTAACTTAACAAGAGCAAGGAATTTTATAAACATTTCCTATGAGTTATCATTTGCAAAGTTCTTATATATATATATATATATATCTAAAATATTAAATTATCTGATACATTTTACAATAATCGTTGATTATATAAGATATATAATCATATTAGTATGATATGAAACGATAAAATGATCAGAATTTCATAAAAGGGTGCAATTTTTTTAGGAAGTATTAGTGGTTTCTTAATATGAAATTAATTGCATATTTCAAGCTGCCTGATAAATGCTATAATTATGCATGAATCTACTTATTAACGAAGTTAACCTTATCAAGTATTAATGACTCCTGATACAAGCATTATAATTACTGAAATTTAGGGTAGAAAAGCAAAAACTGGTTGCATGGGAATCGGATAAGGATAAACTTGATGCTCCATAGTTTCATCTGTAATCTGTACGCGACTGAGCAGGAGTTCGGAAGTACGATGACCGGGCCGGCGGTCGTGCCTCCGGCGAGCCGCCCGTTTCTGCAGATTCAGTACGTGACAGATGGTAGGTTACTGACGGTCCAACGATGAGTGTCCACGTGGTGGGTTCTTCTGGAGTGGGTTTAGGCTTCTTCCAATTCATCGTCGTGGAGATGCTCTTTCAACATCTGTGCTTGAGCTCTGCATTTTCACTTTCCCACATAGTATCGATTTCTGGCAATTCATACTCGTCGGGCTTCAAGGATAATGGGAACTCTGGAAGATCAGGCAGTTCTTGAAGACCCCTGCAACATATAAAGAGAAAAAGCAAAATGGTGTGGAGGGTAAGTTCCTATGGAAGGAGTTGTTGGACAAGTTTCTTGAAAAAGTTCACCCTTACTTGTCTTGCTCTAAGAGATACGAGTACATCTCCGATTTCTTCAATGCAGCTTCGGGAATTTTCTGATGCAAGTGCTTCATTATACCCCATAGAGGTGGACATCTGCAAAGCCAGTGTTAAAGTTAGGTGGAGATTTCATACAGATAAAAGCAGTGGATGTCTACCAAGTGCTTAGCCTGCTCTCTTCCACCAGAGGGTTTCTTATTCTGAACTTAAATCAAACTCAAATCCCTAAAACTGAATTTCATACCCTTACTGTTACGGAAATTTTTATCACATAAAGTCACCCATACTTGTCTTGTTTGGTTAAAACGAGAAACATCCAACACACCTGGTGACTGGTCTGGCAAGGCAATAGTTTAAGCAAGCTTTCTTGCTCTCCATGAGGATCTCTTCTGCAGCAAAAAGGCTATAGACAGCAGTTATGTGGCTGCTTGGATCGGTGCCTTTGTCTAAGACCAGCCCATGGTAATAGTATGCTGCAGCCTGAAGACGTTTTAATAAAAAAAACAAAAAAAAGGGTTGATAAATGAGGGCTAGCATGTAAATAAACTGTTTGGTGCAGTAGATGATCATTCACACCTTAGCTTCAAGATACTTCCATTTGAGGAACAAGATATGTTTCTTTCCATAACCTTCACTAGTACATCCTGACAAGCAGTAGTGAGCCTGATCAACATGAAGATTAGAAAGTGAACAAAATGAAACGAATGTACCCTTAAGCAAGAAAGCGCTTTCCGTTACTTCACAAGTTATAAATTTCTTAACTGGTTTTACATTTAGACTAGCACAATTAGCTCCCTCCATAACAATTACCTCTTGTTCAACATGATTCAACAGCATCTATGGAAAATATCGTAACTCTCTTGGTAGATGCGTCTTTATAGAAAACTGTTGGACTTCTTTCTTTATCTTAAATTTGCTTTATCCAAAAAAAAAAAAAAAAGATGAGGTAGAAACTATAAAAACGTTCAATACTTACTTGCTCAAGATAACTAACTTGTTCACATGCCAACCTCCTCTTAACTGATAAAGTGGCCTTTAGATTTTCAATAGCCAATCCAAGCTGCATTTCAACTGCCTGCACTCAAAGGTTTTTCAAAGTAAAATCCATACGCTAGCAACATATTGGAAGACATACATAACAAATGGAGCTCTCTAAATGGGGGCTTCCTTGGCATCAGAGCTTTTGCAATCAGGTAATCATTGCCAAAAGCTCCGTAAAGCAGATTAGAGTCCAAAATGGAAAGAAAATGGAAAAAGATAAAACCAAGTCTCCTGACATGGTTCTTTAACTCGTCCGAAACACCTTAAATATCTTCCTATACCTAGAGCACTGAGTTAATGCTTTTTTAAATCAAGCTCATAAACGAAACATGATATATCTTATTAGGGGGAAGGGATCCATCCACTAAATTACGATAGAACAGTGCATAAAGAGCAGGGCACAGAAATGCGATCTTACAAAATTCTCTGCAATAACGATCTAACAAAATTCACTGCAATACTGCTAGCATCACGAGGGAAAGAGTACAAAAAAATACGAAGACAACTCAAAGATCCTATGAAAAGTATCACTAAGACAAAAAAAGGGGTGAAGGGGAGCAATTTCTTGAACACCAAACTAACTTTGAGCTGGAGGTCCCTCAACAATCAAAGGGCCAGTAAAACTTCAAGCAAATGGGTTAAAGTCCTAGGACAATAGTAAAAAATCACAATGCTAGATAGGACCTGAGGGGAGGAGCAGGGCAATGCCAAATTTAATATTCATATAATTTGTCTCATTGACCATAGGGGCAATGGCTACATCAAAACCAAAAGTTTGATGATAAAAGAATACCTGGCCTAGTGCTTGCATGGAAATAGCCTTCAACACACCCTCTTGTAAGTCTCTTGGTAATCTAAACCTAGACACACAAGCAGAAAATTATTATCGCACTCATAAAAGTCAGAGAAACAAAGACTAGGTAGAATTCTATATTATGAATCAAAATGTGTCCAGCCCAAGTTCATACATTGTATCCGGTGGAAGGCATGTCAATACATGGCTAACACAGTACTCTAAGCATCCTGATGCCTTTAGCAATAGATCAATTGCGCCTGTCCTGCAAACTACAAATAATAGTCAATAATGATCATTCCTAGTTGCACACTAAAAGACCTAACCTGCAGGAATGGTACAGTTCAATTATTTAAGATTGTATTCTTATTTGGTTTGAGTTATAACCAGAAAGCAAACCTTCTGATACCATCCTTCCTCCTCCGTCTTCAGAATATTTAGGAATGAGCATGGCATTTGCCTCTGACATTACTAACATAGCCATCATGTGTACAACAGAGATTAGCTCATAGTAGGAGCTAGATATACAGGTTTCCTGCAAGGCAGGTTTCAGCATTTAGAGCAAAAAAAAAAAAACAAAAATAAAAGGAAAGGAAGAAGTGCAATTCCAGGAATCTTACTTGTGGATCATCTCCCAATTGCTTCCACTTGAATTTCACCTTTTCTTCTAGACAGTACTCTATAAACCACAAATTTATTGTCTCAGTTATAGAAAGGAGATTTGGAATTTAATGTCAAAGGCGAAATATTTTCCAAACCTCTCTTTGTCAAGCCTCTCAAAAGAGGTAGGTACTCTTGAACAGCCCTCTGAATCTCTGAAACAGCAGATCCACCTACAGAAAACCGCATTCAATAAAATTAGAATATGAAGAAAACTTCGAAAAGAAAAAGAAACTTATTAGGAAATAGAATATGACCAGTTTGCTCTGCAATTAGCACGATCTGGCTGCGCAGGGCTGATAACCTCTCAAGCAAATTCTGAGAGAGAAGTCCCTTGAGAGGTTTAATAAGATCTACATCTGAAGGAATCCACGTAACTGGAACATAAACCACAACTTCTGGGATATTCAATTTCTTCTTTTTACCAAATATGTATCTCTTTGAGATGGAAGAAGTGCACCCCATCCTTTTCACGATGTTCCAAACAGAACATCCGGCAACAAGCAGGGGAGAAAAGCATATAATGAGAAATCAAATCATACAGCACTCTCGGAACTTCACTTCTTATTTCCACGAAGTCAACTAATCTGAAAGGTGGTAGCGCTCTAGAGTCTCCGCAAGAAATAAATGAGATCAGAAAGAAAACTTAACCAAATCAAGTCAGGGTTGCATTCAGTCTAATTCTTTCGAGAATTGGAATCCAATTAGCTGTTTTGTGAAAGAACGAAACTGGTATGCATACAACTAGATAATTATTTGAGGTGGAATACGGAGAGCGGAGACAATGGATTCATCAGTGACTCTACACCCGCGAAGCTGATGGACGAGTAACAAACTAATAAGAACGTGGCGAACCCAAAAATTCAAATACAGTTAAAGGAGCTCGACAGTGAGTTCTAAATTCAGCTTCCAAGGGAACTGGCCGACCAACCAAGCTCACTCAAAAGGAGGTAAGAAAACAAAAACATGAATCAAAATAAATTCACTCTGGGGAACAAAGTCCAGCAAACGGCAGATACATATAAAATAGTGACCAAGTTAAACAGACCAGGAAAGATCACGCCAAAAGAAACTCAAACCAAACTCCAGCTCGAACAGATCACAATCGGAAACTTAACCGAAAAGAAAATCAAAATCAAAATCCAGACGAACATAAACTACTGCAACTCCTCGCCGTATCAAAATAGGAATATAGGAGAGATTCTTACAAGTAGTGGGGAGGCCGACGAGAAGGAGCAAGAAGGGCGGAAGATTCATTTTCAGAAACTGGGCACTCATTGTTTAATGGCAGAGCTTTCCCCGAGACAATCTCACATGGCCATCGGCGCTGGCACAGCTCGGAGTGTGGACGCAGCAGCACAGGCCGAGAATTGACCTTCGGGAGACGACCCATATGGCCATATTTCCATAATAAATATGAACTCGAACAGCGGACCCCACGACCGGTCAATGTGCGGGAGTATGATTTAGTTTCCCGCTCATCACCTGAAGCTTCTTCCATTCCAAGCAAATGCTGTTGAACTGGAACTCCGGAGAGATTTACTGTAAATCCATCAAACTTTGTGATTCAAAGAACTTCAGAGACCGGCTTTCGCCGATCACTTCAGTAAAACAAAGAAAAGAGTAGAAAAGTTCAGTTTTCACCCATAAAAATGGTCGAACACAGGCTTATCTTCTTCCCCCAAATGATTCGCCATCCCCGACATCCCCTCCAATCTCTCCAACAAGCGGCAGAGCGCAGTGGGTTTCCCGGATTACGCTGTAGGGACGAGGTCATGGAGAAAATCTGTTATGGCTCATTGAGGACAAGGCAGAGGTGAAGGGTCTCAGTCGCAGGTCGGAGAAGTGGAGACCGGAGATTCCGATGCAAAAAGCTTCTTGATAAACTAATAATATGAATCAATAATTCCTCCTTCGTTCTGACCATAAATTGACAATGTCTTTCGAACAGTAGAACCTTGGATTTGTGATATTTCCTCGAGTAAGAAGCGGGGAAAGTCCCCTTATGAAACATCAATAATGTCGACTTATTGTAAACTGAGATAATATCTTTAAAACTCGTGCGCAACAAATAACTATAAATGTTATAACTTGAAAAAAGAAATACAGAGATGCATGCAGAGTAGCACCTTAAGAAAACTCGATTACTCTTAAAATAAGATTCTGACAACTTGAAATACTTGTAAACCATTTACAAAATGTAATCTTGAGTATGGAGTTTGAAAGAGCTTCTTGAAAGAAATCCACAAATTGGAAACGATGTAGCAAAATTTTGAAAACTTCTTCAAAGCCAAAGGTTTCAGCTCGGTTTCCAATGATTGAAGCTAGAAAAAAAAAAGCTTTTAACTCTCGCCATCGAGGAAATAAACATCCTATTTCTAGCTTTTTTCCTTAATGATTGAAGCCAAACAATCCCTAATGAAATATAGAATATGCTCTTTAACTCTCGCCATCGAATACGTGCTTGATTATACTCTTGAACGGGGATATTTCTGAGAATAAAAATTAAATTTAGCTTTCTGATACTCATATTTTTGCTCCCAATACTCCAAAATGCATCCATCTCATTAAACCGTTATTTATAAGCATTTTCTTTAAAACAAAAATGTTAATTCAGTAGCAAAACCTGTAGAAGCAATACCAAATTTGCAAAACAGAAGATTGAACTTGATTACGAAATCATGGAAAGGACCCCAGATCCAAATTTACAATCAGCAACCAGAAAATCGAACACCCCAACCCCAAAAGGCTTAATTAAAACCAAACCTCCCAGAAAATCCCAACCCACTTAACCGCCGAATCCGTAAAGAGTCCTCCCCTGCCTCTTCAACGCATAAACCACATCCATGGCGGTAACCGTCTTCCTCCTCGCATGCTCCGTGTAAGTGACAGCATCCCTAATAACATTCTCCAAAAAGATCTTCAAAACTCCGCGAGTCTCTTCATAGATGAGACCGCTGATACGCTTGACTCCCCCCCTGCGCGCGAGACGACGAATCGCCGGCTTCGTAATGCCCTGGATGTTATCACGGAGCACCTTCCGGTGGCGCTTGGCGCCTCCCTTGCCGAGACCCTTTCCGCCCTTTCCACGACCGGACATTTTCTTCTCCTTGCAGAGGAATGGAATGAGACAAGCTAGAGAGGGAAAGAGTCTGAATTCGAAGCAGAGGAGTGAAGGATTTGGGAATGCGAGTGCAGAATATTTATAGCCAAAGTTAAAAGGATTTCGCGGAAGAGGGATTTTGGAAAATTTGAATCATGGCGCGGTTTTTTTCCCTTTGTTTGTTCTGGAAGGTCGATCCGCGCGACATCATTTCCTGCCATACTGGCCGTTGGATCTGCCTTTGCCGCCGACTTGATCATACCAGGCCACGTCCCTCTCTTGTATCTTTTTTTTTTTTTCTCTTTAACTCGACGCGGATCCACCGAGTTGAATCGGCCAAATTCGGCCCGAGTCTGACCCATCCACCCGTTACAAAACTATTTCTAAATATTTTTATATTTTAAAAAAAAATTATTTAATATAAAATGAGTCGCCTAGTCAAGTATCGAACCAAACTACTAAAAGCTTGAAGTTAATTTGATAAAACTTAATGAGCATTATTCACAAAACAGAGCAATTTGGTGAGAGAAATTAAGAAAATTAAATTTCACCTAGTTAAAAGTGACAGTAAATTTCCATTTAAAGGGTCATAACCAATTAGTATCCCTTTAACAATTAGTTATTCCACTAATATAAATAAGGGGAGGGTAGCACTTATCTGACGTACATGTAAATCTAAGTCTTTAAAAATATAAAAAAATAATTTTTTTTATAAAATTCTATTTTCTTTACGTGAGCTAAGTGCAACTAGCATTATTCTATTTCTATAGGATTAGTGTAGACCGAATAAAAACAGAGCAATTTGGGGACTTTCGAGAAGGAATAAGTTGAAATGGGTGTAGAGCGATACTTACGAAGAAGGCTCTTAATAGTTTTATTTTCCTAATGACAGCAGGAATGGCCCTATTATGAGTTTTCACCAGATAGCAGGAATACTAAACAAAAGAGTTGCTGTGTAGACCTTGTAAAGTGACCATTTCATACAACAACCGTCAAAATTCTCTGATAAGTTTTCTCCGTTTAGACAGGGTAACAGGAAACAAAACAATGATGGAAAAACCAAGCTACAAGTGACAAATATGTTAAAGAAGTTGAGAAGGAAACAGCATTTACAATCTTCTCTTCAACTACTGAAGTCACTATTGTGAGCATCTGCAGACTTTACAAAACGACCCTTTACGCGTTTTCTGGTATCAGCCCTGGCTTTTCTGGACTCATATCGGATGTGTTTATCGTACCTGTTGAGTGTTTTTGACATGATGCAAAATGTCAGACTATGAATTAGTTCAACTCAAGCCGATGGTTAAAGGATGTGGGTATTCAAGCAATCAAGAGAGAACTTGCCTGCGATTTTTTCGTTTCTCCTTGTAACGTAACATTGCACTGTCGCGGTTCTGTTGCAATAGCTCCATGTCTGCTTGGTTCACGCTGTTTCTCTTCTCATTTCTTAAAAGGGAAGTCTGGTCACCAAAGCGAATCTCTTTGGCTTTGGCAATGGACGTGGTGGCTCTTATTTGTGGTAACATGTTATCATAACCGGACGATTTTGGGGTTTGCATTGATGACTGCTTCAAGTTACCTAGCCAATCTCTCGAAGACTCCATGGCGCCACCCATCTGCACCACAAGAAAACCTTGAGCCCCTAGAGAACCAAAATGGCTTCTTCATGACAATGCTTCATTTCAAGAAGGAGAATCAGGAAACAAAATGCCAAACAAACCATACATTGGATGGTGAAAACTGTTGAATGTTGCTCGAGGAGATATCATCATGAGCTGCACAGCAATTCATGTCATACAAGTCTTCTAACACATTTGTACTTGCCATGGAATTCTCTTTAAGGAGGTTATTGTAATTCTTGAGCATAAACTCCACATCATTTGCACCATATCCGACCTCCGCCGCACGGGGTCCTTCATTCTCCTTGGACTTACCTGAATTAAAATTCCATATCTGCAAGATGCAGGAAAAACTTAAATGGCGATGAACAAGGCCTTTTGAGGAAAGATAAAAAAAAATATATATTAATGAGTAACTCTGCAGTTTATAGCAAGCACTAAATCTCTTTCTGCAGTTTAATGAGTAAATGCGAAGAACCAAAAATGTTTGTTGAAGGAGAAGACAAGATTCACATTTACTGATTAAGACCAAGAAGCACTTGTCCAAAAACGATGCTGAGCCCAGACAAATGAATAAACTGACAAAATCACTTGTATTTGCATTTGTACGACATGATGTTGCCATTCCTTGCCATTCCTAGTTTCAAGTCAATATCATCAAACCATTTGCAGCAAGGTATCAGAGAGCTTGCCGTTGGCTGCCATGGATGCATTTATACTGTGAGGCCAAAATGCTAAATTAGGGAAATGTAAGCCCTACTGCCACTCATCACCATCCTTCCACAGTGGGTTTATGGGGGCATCCATTAATGAGAAAGACAACCCCACCCAACAATTCTTAAAGAGACCCCCCTCAACTATTTTTGTCTTTCTGTAAATTTCTCCTTCCATTTATCTACTATTTATCAGACTACTAGTATTTACAACTTACAAGGCAAAAGAACAAATCAAGTTCGTGTTCCATAAATGATCTACACACACGGCTTAATAGCAATGATTGAAAATGAATAAGGAATAGCCCAGAAAAGGTAAAGGATGAAATGATGAACCAGAAAGGATAGGAATCAAGTAAGAATCTCGAGACTTGATTAGTGAAAAAGCGCGATTTTTTTTTTGAAACTGAAAATACAAACAAATGGACAGACAATTGTGGAAGAGAAGAGAAGACTAGAGAGAGAGGAAAAAAGGTAGAAGCAAAACCTGACTGTTCTTATCGTTGGTGTTACAGTCCCAAAAGACATCTTCTCCCACCAGCCGATCACTGTCCCTAAATTCCGCTCCCGGCAACATCAGCAACGACGTGAAGGGAATGTCCTGCATCGACATGTCTCCGCCGTCGGAAACCCCGCTGTCCCCACTTCCAGGCGGCCCGTTCCCGGTCGGAGTCCCTGGGCTCAATTCGCAGCTCCCCGACGCCGGCTCACCTCCGGTCTCCGACATCAGATCGCGCCTGAGCAGCTCTACCAGTTGCATATATATCACCTGCTTATGCCGCCCGCAGTTGGGTCCCCGCCTCTTGGTCGTCGTCGGCGGCGGCGGCGGCGGGTCCTGCGGACCCCGAGTTGGGCACCTCCAGATTCTGCGGCTTACAACCCCAAAGGGGGGAGGTCTGTTCCGCCGGATCGGAGCCATGGTGGGGCGGCGGGGACAAGCCTCCGGGCGACTTGTCGTCGAAGTCGAATCCCCAGTGGGAGGCGAGCTCCAGGGGGGAGGGGCAGCCGGAGAAGCCCTCGAGCTCGACCCTGTGGTGCGTGGCGGCGACGGCGGAGCTGCCGTGGGAATCCAAGTCGCAGTCCTGACAGAGGACGAGCCCGTCCGTGGCGCAGCGCACCGAAACGGGCGCGGCTCGGCAGTTCTCGCAGATCTGGGACCTGACGTGCTTGAGCGACAGAGCGTTCGCGGAGTGGACGTGCCGATCGCAGACGAGGCAAAGCTTCGCGGAGTCGGCCCTGCAGTAAAGCGCCGCACTCGCCTCTCCGCAGTAATCGCATGGTATCTTCTTCTCCATTCCCTCTTCCCTCTCACAGTCCCCTCACACAGTTCCCACCTCCCCAAAAAAAAAAATAAAAAAAAACAAAAGACTTGCTCCCAAGTCCAAACCAGAAAATAAAGAAAAAAAACCCAGAAGACTCACTCACTGTCTGTAACCGAACCCTTCTCTCGTGATCCAGAAATGGCGGACAACAGAAACCTGAAAACCTAAAAACCCTCAATCCGGGAAGACTGGTGGCCATGTGACCCTCTCATCTTCTATAATTTTTCTGTTTCTCTTTTTTTATATAGAGACAGAGCCGAGAAAGCAGCCGTTTTTCAAAAGATAAAGATCTGAACAAACACACCCTCCTCTTCTTTCTCCCAACTCCCCAATTTTTCACTCAAATTTCGGTTTCTTCGTTTTCCCCCATGGAAGAGAGACCAAATGAAGCAGCCTTCCTCAGCAGAAAGAGAAATAGAGAGGGAGAGAGACGGGTGGGTGTTGACGTGGAGCGGCGATATTTCCAGTGGGACTCATCTCCCCAAAAAATATCAACACTTTTCGTGCTGAGCTGGCAAAAAGCATCTTCCATTCTATCCTGAATTTACCTAAATTTGTCCTTTCCTCTACTATCATTTAATATTTTAATTATGTTACTGATTCTGTTTTTTTTTTTCTTTTCTTTTTCTCCTTAAACAAGCAGTCAGATAAATGCCTCAAGGGCGTGAAAAATGTATCAGACCGTAACGTGACTCTCACGGTTTAGAGTCGTCGGGATTACATATCCGGTTTTAAGCGGACGTCAATGAGGTAGCTGAAATGACTACGGCGGAGGCGGTGTGAGTTTGGACTTTTTCGTCTCGTGAAAACTGGGGAACTCTCGGCAAGACACGTGCCGACTCATATTATCCGGGCCCCGCCTCTCCTTCCGCCTGGGTCCCACTTTTACTCTTTCCATCCATTTATGTCTCTTTTCCCCTTTTTTTAGTTAAATTTATTATAAAATTTAAGTTTTAACAAATACATAATTAAAATTAGACCGGGCCTAATCGGACCAACCTTCCGGGGGTCACGTGGTTTTATTATGATTTTAAACCGAACCAGAATAACCATCGGTGGTTCTTGTTCAACCGGGTCGGAAAAAAAAATTATTTAAAAAATTATCTATTTCTTGATTTAAGTTTATTACAAGCTATGACGCTAAACACGACAGATTTATGAAATCGCCCGAAGAGTCAGATGCCAAGAAGAAGAATAAAAGGAAGTGTGAGCACAATTTTATTGAGATCCCGCGGATCACCATCGTCTGATTAATCACATTAGAATGGAGAAAAAGCGTCATTTTGGAAAAATGTATAAAACTATATTGGAGGAGACGGTTTCTGGTCCGTGCTCAATTATACGGTTAAATTATTTGAATAAAGGGAACTACTCTAATAATTGAGGTTAACAAAACCACACTTTGTAAACACGTGACGTCCATTGTTTGAAGATCATTTGCTGCCCTAACCATGGTCAATGTGGGGGTCTTAATCCAGCCTTTTTTCCGTGAAATAAACAAAGTTTTCTAGGATATTTTCTGTTGAGATCTTTTTATTGTGTTTGTTGTGATTTGGGGAACTTGTCTCCAGAATAACTTTTCATATTTTTATAAGGGTGGAAGATGAGATATTTTGTATGCGGATATGTTTAAGGGTTTAGCTTTTTGTTTTTGTCCCAAATTGATTCTCTACCACGTGGTTTATAGACGAAAAAGTGTAATACTAAAAGATATATGTCTAAAAGATATATTTTAAATTCGGATTAAGTTGAATTAATTGGCTTGCTACATTTCAATGTCTTTAATTGCAGGTCCTGTGTTCAAGTGGAGCTAGTTTGGAGTCTTTGATGGGAGTGTTTGTGTCTATGGACTACGTGGAGCCAGATTCGACCACTTCATTATTTGGATATGGATACACTTGTCCCCAAGAAAGACATTAAAGAAGATAAGTCAAGAGTAGGATAATTATAAATTTCCAGCTATATATCATCAACATCCAATTGAATTTGTCTTGTTTGAATTTTAATTCCTTTAATACAATAAGAAGATAAGGGTGTTTTTCATGGAAAAACTTAGTTTTATTCATACAAAAAAATGACAAGATATGCATGTGAAGTGTGAGTCATGAATTGAGTTAATACAAAAATTATGGAAAGTGATTGAAATAATCAAATAGGCATTTTATCTGACATTTGAAGGTGGTGGTGCATCATCAAGTCTAAGTGATATGTTTAAATGTGATTTTGATAGCTTAATAGTTGAGCAATGGAGTTTCTTATATCAAATATGCAATTTAATAGGGAAAAGGAAGGAGGATCTATTAGACGGTAATTGATTTTTGAGTAATGTTATGTACACAAACAATATTGTACTCATAGTATTATTCTTAAATTTTATATTGATAATTAATTTGAAAATGGCTGATCAAATTAAAAGAGTTAACTTTTTTTACTTGTACCACTTTGATGTTTAAATTAGATCTTTTTTTTTTTTCACTCGTATGGTGAAAAAAATTAGGTGTAACATTAATTGGATGAAAGTTCAACCTTCTCTTTCTTATTTCACTCTTTTCTACTTTTCTAAAGAGAAATATAAACTTCTCCTCTCTAATTTTACATCGTCATATTTTTAAATCTATTCAAATCTTGAAGAAGCTGCTGAGCTTGAGTGCATTTCACAAAACCATGCCTAAAAGTTACATTTGATGTAGTATTACAATTTAACCACGCATTATTATATGTGAAGGTTGAGATAACCACGCATTAATTTTATGTCCCCTCGTTTTTTTTTTGTTTATGCCAAGATGTTTTTTTTTTTATGAAGGACCATAATATTCATCCTCATGTGTTTATGGACCATACATACCTCAAAGTTTTAACAATTTTTTTTATTGATATTGAAGTTCATTGGACAGTTAATGATATATGATGTAAAATGGGAACCAACTTACCTTTTAGGGTACTAAATAAAATATATCATGCTAAAACAAGATTTATTGAATCTGACTCATCTATTAGTTAATATGAATCGAGTTACTTGCACCTAAACTTTTAAATATATTTATTGCAATCCTTACACTTTTGAATTTTGGTACCTCTAAATTTTATGAGTTTTTTTATGATTTCTTATGTTTTTAGTTTTGTTGGCGTAAACACAAACCTTACTATTTTTAGCATTAATGTCTTCATAAGCGGTGGATCCTAAAGAAACAAAACCACAAGATTTAATATTCTTATTCACATCACCAACCCGTAGTATACATATTTTATCGTTTATTATAATAATTAAAATAATGGTGCTTGAATAAAAAGATTAGTTGTTCCAAGTCCAACAACATATCATATATGTGTGATCATATGAAGACAAGTGAAACAACTACCATTTTGGGCATTACTTTCGTTTTTTTAAAAGTTTTGAGATGTCACCTGCCCTTGAAAATTGAGAATTATGAGTTATCTTATTAAGGCATGTTTAAGTGTGATCCCAATATCTAAGTATTAAAAGTACTATGGTTGTAATATCAAGACCCAATTTTAATTACTAGGGTTGGTGCACTTAATTTTTTATTCAGTTCTTTATACAGAATCTATACTTAAGACTTAATTGTCCTTGAAACTTTTTAAAGCACTAAATAAATATTCACTTATCCTAAATATATAAATAACATATGTGTGCACATACTTGTGAAACATTACTATTTTGGGCATTGCTTTCCTTTTTCCCAAAAGCTAACAAATTTATCTTGGTTGTATCATTGTTCTCAAATCCCCTCAAAATAGAAGCTAAAGAAAACTCAAGATTATTAAAAAAAATTAAGATAATCAAGAAGCTGATTTATGGTTATCAAAGTGTTTATAGATTCTCTCATTAAGTTATCAAGTTAATACATATGAGATGTGGTTTCAATTTGTTATTTCCAAGGTTTCCATCTACCCACGTTAAGAATCTTAATCAAAGCTGTAATGGTGTGAGGATTACTTCAAATACCCCAATTTTTAGTTATTTAGTTATTTGGTATGTATAGGATATGTGAACATATCACGAAAATGTGTCATCCTTGCTCGTATTGGCCTTTATATATGGATAAGCTAGTCAATGATTTGGATATGTCAACATTCAAATGAAAACCTAGATAATATACCAAACTTAATGGGTATCCAATAGAGTGGTGATGTGCATATTGCTAAATTTTATTGTGGCAGTCCAAGTAAAAGATAAAGTAGAATTATTTTCCTATTCTATAGGTAAGCCTAAACCCTAGATCTTATTTGGACTGCCAACTAGGCTAAGAGGAGGACAACCCATCAGGATCTAAAAATTCACAGTAAAATATGGCAGTACTGAAATCATTTTTCTATCCAATAAGATTTTAAAAGTTTCATTGGGATTTTTGTTATTATTAGAGCATTATTAAATTCTTGTTGGATATTTGTGAATCCAATAAGCTTATTAGATTCCTATAACAAATATAATAAAATCCAAAAATATTAATTTAGTAATTTTATATTATGGTGAGACATGATTTGCTGAAGCATGTCAATTGCAGGTTATGTAAAAGAATGGTGACATGGGTATTGGCAAACTTTACTGTGAGGGTTTACAACGTAATGTGGCATCCTCGTTGGCAGTCAAGTATGAGATAAAGTAGATAAAGTAGGAACTATTTTCCTATTCTATAGGTAAGTCTAAACCCTAGCCCTCATCTTAATTGCCAACTAGACTGCCAAGAAGACAACGACGTCTAAACCCTAGCCCTCATCTTGATTGCCAACTAGACTGCCAAAAGGACAGCCACATTAGGATGTAAAAACTCACAATAAAATATGGCAATACTGAAATCATCAGGTGTGAAATCTCTTGTTTTTATTAGGCATTATTGAATTCTTGTTGGATGTTTGTGTGTCCAATAAGCTTATTAGATTCCTATAACAAATATAATAAAATCCAAAAAATTTAATTTAGTAATTTTATATTATTATGATACAGGATTTGCTGAAGCATGTCAATTACAGGTTATGCTAACTTAAGATTCATGTTTGAAAGACTGGGTTTGCCGAAGTAAGATTCACGAAAAATGCTGAAATGCAGGAATAGGATATTATTCAAGGGATTAATCATATTCACTGTTTCGCATTTGCTCTGAATCCAACTAAGGTGAATCTGATATCAGTAAATGCAACTCCAAGTTTGACATTTTGCATAAGGTTGAGCGAAAAAGTTCAGGAGGGAGGCAGCTGTTGGGAACACTGAAAGAATATCAAGCCCTAATGCAGGATTTTAACTTGGACCAGATTAAGCATGACTAACAAGAATCAAACATTACAGCTGAGTCTAACCAAATCCACCTCAGATCTGCTTCAGAATGGCAAGAAACACTAGTATGTGTGAGTAGAAAAATTACATCCACTAGAACTCAAGACTTCAAAGGATAATCAGCTTAGAACTGTCATTACTAATACATAGAACCCAACCAAAATGGTCCCCATGTTTACTCCATGTCTACTCTCCACATTCACAGAGTGCTTGAAGAATGAAAAGAAGTAAGAGGTAAGTAAATGTCAACAATGAAGAGCAAATATAAATTTTTATTAGCAAATCTTTGAAGAACAGCACAAGATATGAAAAGAACTATATAAATTACAACTACATCTAGCTGAAAGACTTCTTCTGTAGAACCATACATATACAACCGAAAATTTACTTCCATGGCTAGCTCCTATTATGATCATTCACAGAAAGGTATGAACTACCAACAAAGACAAAGAATGTCAACAATGGAGTATATACGAGTGTACATACGGTTCAAAACCTGACTTGTTCCTCTCTCAAGTTCTTGAAAATACCCCCCACAGCTTCCCCCGGCCGAGATTTTCCAGAAGCCTCTTGGCCCCTTCAATCTCCATCTCTGAAAGTTTCTCCAAGTAGCGGCAGGCCCCGGAAGCCACCATTCTTTTCTTGCTCTTCTTACAGTGTGAAACAGCCAGTAACAAAGCAATTACATGTTTCTTATCCAGGTTCTGTATGGAAGGGTCAAGAAGCTGAACAGCAGTTTCTATCCCCCTCTCTTCTTTTCTAAAAATCTTTCTATTGCCTATGTATGACAGAAGCAGGGAAACAGCCTTGGCTGCTGCTTCTTTCTCTTCTACTGCCTTGGCTTCAAACATCCTGACAAGAGGCGGAATACACCCAGCCTCACCCATCTCTTTTCTTGTTTTCATTGCAAATGCTATTTCATAGACTGTTCTAGCTGCAGCAGTCCGCACAGTGGAAACCCCACAACTCAGGACCCCAACTAGCCTAGGAATGAACCCAGCAGAGATTAGATGCTCTGCAATAGATTTACAGGAAACCAGGTTTCTCAATAGAGCTACAGCAACTTCATGGTTTCGGATCCAGGAAGCCCCATCCCAGAAATTCTTCAAACATTCAACGCAGCCTTCCCTGACCACCATCATCTTCAGGTTCTCATCCTCCCCAGAAACCAAATTTGACAAACACCCAATTGCGTTTTCTTGAGCTACTTGGGTTCCAGAGGCCGCAACTCCAATGAGAACAGGGATCGCATTTTCTTCGATAAAATTAGGAACAATGTCAGGGAACCCAGCCAGATTTCGCAAAACACCAGCAGCCACAGCTTGTGATCCCGGAGTGCCTGCCAGGCAGATTTCCAAAAGAGAGGAAATCCCACCACGGCAGCCAATGGCACGGGCATTTTCCTTCGAGAAGCTCAGAGCTTGGAGGGCCACACATGCCTTCTCCTTCGCAGGCCCAGTGCCGGATTCGATGACCCGAAGAAGATGATTCAGAAGCAAAATCCCTTCAGCAACCAAGACATGTTTGCTGCTCTCCTGGACGGATACCCTAGCTATTGCAGAAACCGCTTTTTCCTTTATCTCTACACAGCTCGAGTCGAGCAATTTCACAATAACAGGGACAACTCCTTGTGCCACAGCTATCAGTACGTTTTTATCGTCCTCATGAAGCAAACTGAGAAGAGAATCCATGGCAGAGTTTTTAGACTCGGAGTCACCTATCTGTAGCCGCGTGATCAAGTTTCGAGCCTCAATCCGCACTGCCTCACGGCGAGGCCCGGGGAAGAGATGGGTCTCACGAAGAACTCCACTTTTTATGAGCACATCCGCGTCTCGGATATGCTGATCGAGCCGGGTATTGATGGAGTCGAGGTTGCTCTGGGTCTGAAGCTTTCCGACCGGAGGATTAGGACTTTGACAGAGAAGGGCGACGGAGAGTGCATCCGACAAGGTCTGAGAGAGGCCCTTGAGGAGGTCGGCTGAAAGGGGATTCGTAGAAAGGGTTGGGAAATCGGAGAGATCGGAGAGAATGGTCGGCAGCAGTTGCAGCTTCGATTTTATCAGGGACCATTTTCCTTTAAACGTCTGAACTTTGGAGATTTCAGAGATCAAAGAAGAGTAGAACTGACTGCAGAGCTGGGAATAATGATTTTCTGGTTGTTTCATGGTGGGGATCCTGCTTCAAGCCTCCTCCCGCAGATAGTAGACGGCAAGTGGGCGACACAAAAGAGAAACTACTCCAGCTTTTCAACCACACTGAACCAAACGGCTTTTAGGTAGAGAAAGCAAAAGAAAGCAAGCGAAGATTACAGCAAAAAGTTCACGGTTCCGCCATCTGAACAGATGGAAAAGCGAAGCAGATTCACCGAATTGAACACCAAAGCAAAAGCTAAAATACCCACAAATATTGGTCAAAAGAAATTGGGTCTTTCCTAATCCTACCAACACAAAAAGAAATCTGGGTCTTGCAGAAAGCTTTACGGGGTATCAGAAAGCAATGTAAGTAACACAAAATCGGTGGATAGGAAGACAAAGCGGCGCGACTGGTAACTGATTCACAGAGCCTGTACCCTTCCGAGTCTTTCCTTTCCTGGAAGCAGGAAGGGGAGAAGAACCGACGACGAAAGCCCTCGTTGAGGAACGAACCTCGAAGAGCGCGACGATCAAATGGGGCTGTTTCAGCAACTCCAAGACAGGAATCTATGAAATTATGCAGTTGGGATATGTCCATTCATCGATTTCAGTCAATACTTTTAGAGAGAGAAAGAGACTGACGTGACACTCTACTGGTAGCAGGACTCCATCTCGCCTGCACTGTTGCACAAGCAGGGAAGAAATGGTAAAAGTCAGACGCACCCACATCTTGGCTTCTGACTATCACCAAATGTTCGACCTCTCATTTGTTTTAGTAAAAATTAGATGATAAATAATAGAATTTATTTTTCCTATACTTTAATAAGATTCTCCCTGAATTTATAAATTAATGATACTGTTTATAAATTTGTGTTCATATACTTTTTAATAGTTATTTGGATACTAAAATATGAATACAAATAAATGATTTTCTCTCTATTATATGTAAGAAAGAGTCAACTTCTTTATGTAGACGCTGACATTTATATTTTGAGGATAAATGATTGTGTTATTACCAAATAGTATAAAAATTATAATTCACATATGATTTAGATCAAAATATAATTTTTAAATATTTAATTTTTCGACTTGAAAACTGAAATGTTGAAGACATGAAAATAAAGGGGAAAAGACTACTAAAGGAGAGAAATAGACAACTTTGGACTATAATAAATCAATAAGATCAAGGTTCTATTTTAATATTTTCACCTATTGGAAAAGTCATAAATCAGCTTACCAAAAATATATCTGCATGTTACATTGGGAAATTAAAGCGCTCTCCCTCTCTCTTCCTGAACTAACAACAGTATAAATGAAGATTCTTTCAAGTTTCTTTTGATAGACTCTCTCAGGCCTATTTAATTCATCCCAAACTCAAAGCATATTCTGTTGCAAAATATGTATCAAACTTGCCAACCAAAGATGCCATTTCTTTACTACAATAAGCTGATATTTAACATGGCAACTCATATAAAATCAAACTATTCATGGTCTTCAGACTCTTCACTTCCCCCAAAGAATAAAATAATCATGCCCCATATATTTATACAACAAAAATAAATTTGTTCTTTTTAATACACATGGTATCATCGCCGTCCTCCAAAGTGTTAATTAGAGAATAAAAGTTAATGCATCAGTCTCAAATCAGAGTACCAAACTCTCCATCTAACAATGCATATCTTAAGACCCTTTGAAATAATATTGTGGTTAATATTTTTAATTCATTCTGTTCCATATCGGTGATACTGCCCGTCCTGCAAAGTGTTGATTAGGGAATAAAAGTTAAAAATGTATCCATCTTCATCAGTCTCAAATCACAGTATCAAACTCTCCATCTAACAAGGCATATCATAAGACCCTTTGAAATAATATAGTGGTTAAGATTCTTGATGCTTTCTATTCCATGCAATTATTCAATGGGATTGGTACTCAGAGGCTTAATAGGGTTGTACATTTAAAAATGTCAGCACTTTATTGTGACAGAGCTGATTGATTCCTATGCCCTCCCCAGTTTGGAATTATAGAAGGTGAGGCTACAATAATTGGGTAGCTCAGGATCCCTCCTGGCCTGGCCAAAATTGCTTTTAGCTGTATTTGGAGCTGGAGAAAATAAAACGGGTAGTCCTTCTGTTTACCAAGAAAATTTATCTGCTCTACTGGTTTACATTAAAATTTGCCTACATGTGATTGTGGGGAATAAAACTTGGACATAATAGAACCAAAATGATGTTGATATTGGAGCTAAGTGGTCTACTGGTCTAAGAGTGATTGCAATCAGAGAAGTAATCCTCAATGAAGAGTTTTCTCCTACTTGTTAACAAAACTAAAGGATAAGAAACTAAAAAAGTGTATCAAAAGTTAGGTAATTATCGTAAATTTTAATTAATTAAAGCATTTCCTGCTAAGTTTTGTTTAATAAAATTATTTTCTTACCCATTTATGTATCAAAACTTGGGTACTAAACTCAAATATTTAATGTAATACTACTTATTTCTTAAAACTTATAAAGGTTTTGATAACCATATAATCAAGTTATATTTGGCCAAAATTTTTCAAAAATGAGTTGGCAACTTGGCACTGGATGTACAAAATCAGGGTGTATTTAGAATAATTATATGATAGAAGAATTGGAGAATGAAAACCTTTTCTCACTTCTATTCCGTCAATCACTTTTACATATATACAAGGAAGTATGATAAAAATAGACTCCTAAAATCACTCATAGTCACTCGTCAAATCATTCCTATTAACTCATTAAATATTTACTTGTCTAAATAATACAATAGAATATTATACACTTCCTAATATTATATCATCAAAATAAATGAACAAGTTGAATAGTAATAAAGAGAAGTTCATTATCTTTTCATCAGATCGATTTCCCTTTATTAATGCCTAAGATAGTACCGTGAGTAAACTTTTCCGTTCTTTTCTATTTATTGTTCTTCTTCTCTGCCGCTCTCTTATCAATCAGGATGAGAAATCCGAATCAAGTAGATTATAATGAACGTTTGAAGAAGAAAAGCTAAGGAAGAGACTGAAATGAGAGAATTATTGAAAGAAACAGAGGTCCCTGAGAGAGAGAGAGAGAGAGAGAGAGAGAGAGAGAGAGAGAGAGAGAGAGAGAGAGAGAGAGCTAATGTAAGAGAGAGAGAGAGAGCTAATGTAAGAGAGAGAGAGAGCTAATGTAAGAGAGAGAGAGAGAGAAAGCTGAAAGCTTATGTGTGTGTGTGTGTGTGTGTGTGTGTGTGTGTGTGAGAGAGAGAGATGAGAAGAGAAGGCTCAGCAGAAACTGAAAAGAAAGTCAGCAGAAACTGGGTCAGGCTGGCCGTGCATCCACCAGACCAAACTCTTTGTCCACACCCCACAAATTAGTAATCTAAAAGCCCAAAGCACCAAAGACGTCTGCATGTCTGTCCGTATCTCCAGTTGACAGAAAAATTCATTCATTTCCTCGGAAGGTCTTTTTGAAGAAAAACGCAGGAGTCGATCATCCAGGACTGGATTCATGCACTACTTCATTCTTCAAAAATTCATTTCTGGACTTCTTCTTGATCTTCTTCTTCTTCCATGAAAGGCGATTTGGACTTGGTAACATGATGAGTAGTACTGCTTGCTGACTGATCAAACATCCTTTTCAATTGCCTATGAACATTTCCTTGAAGAGTTTAATGGGGTAAAGAGCTTTTTATGTGAACAGAAAATTTTCTGAAACTGGACTGCGTATTCTCAATGGGTTGAAAAGTTTACTCAATCGCCTGGATATTAATTCCCAGATATTGTTGCTAGTGCACTCAATCGAGCGGATACTAATTCCCATCCGCTCGTAATTGGATTTAATCAGAGATTGATGCATTGATGCACTAGATAGTAATTGAGGTCTTCAACGGTTGAAAACTGGCTTGAATTACATAAGTTTCGGCTTGAAGTTGACCATATGACTTTGAGGAATAGAGTTTTTCTGTGGATTTTTCTCAGGCGCCTTTTTTTTTAGTGTGGGACTAATTTTGTGCTTGAACTATCCGAATTAGGTGTCCATTTTATATTTTTGTGGACCTGCTACGTCGTACCATACGCAGCAACTCAATCTCTGTAACAATAAAACACCCAGTCCAATCCTATCTCTATCTTCCCTCGCTCTGAAAGCTGTTTTTATTCGATTCCTGCGCAGGAATCGATTGATAATGAAGCAGTCAAATCATTTGAGGATAAAGGAGCGAGGAGAAGCATTATATATAGATCCTTTTGAGGGTGAAGAATGAAAGGCCTTTCAGATGAAACCCGCCCCCAGCTTTCTTCTTTTCAAATGCTTCCAACTTTTTATCACAAAACGAAGAGGAGAGAAGAATGAAAAGTTAGAATCCCTGTGTACGTAGTTAGCCTATCCTGTTGCAATAATGCAAGCTAATATGGCATCATCAGCAGATAAGTTTTAAGGCTACATGGGAATAAATAAGGAATAAACATTATCATCTTGCTAGTACTCTTATTCTTATTATACTGGGCTACTTTGATCCTGAATCTGAAGCCCAATTTAGATTAGATCTCAAAAGAGTGGTGATATCAGTACTACGGGCTTTTACTTCCAAGACTTTACATCTTGACATGGCGTCCACGTTGTAGCTTAGTAACAGATAAACTTGGAGATAAAATCTGCAAGATTTTAGTTTTTAATAAAATATTATCAACCTATTTTATGGGTGAACCCTAAACCCTATATTTTCTTCCCACCTAGATCGCCAACTATGCAGCCACGTCAGGATGTAAAACCTCGAAGTAAAATCAGGAAGTACTGGTATCATTTTTCATCCCACAATCACATTAGATGTGTGTACGTCCCATGCCATGGGGAAGTTTGTAAGGTTGACAACAAGTTTGTTAAGAAGTTCAAGCTGGAACTTAGCATATATAATACTATTTGATTTTGTGAAGATTACGTCATTACTTTCTCCTTTAAGGATATTTTAGTCATGTTTCTAGAATTCACTTATAACTATTTGTAACTTCCTGTAACTTATATGTAACTATCTATACAAATGTATGTATATTGATAAGTTGTACACATATAGAAGATTAATCTATTCTTTCTTCTTCCGTTTTCTCTAGTTCTCTTTACAAGTTCCATTTGTCTCTGCTATTTTTCTCTAATTCGGTGCTTCCCTTTGTCATTTTCACATGGTATCAGCGCTTTAGGGATTTCCTTCTTTGGCATCGTCATTCCTTGATAATTCAACACAATCTTCCGACACAGTGACATACAATGGCGACCCTCTATTCCTTCACAACTCTGACCATCCAGGGGATCAAATTGTTACTTCCAAATTTGACGGCAACCATTTCTTGCATTGGAGTTAGGATTTCAAGATTGCATTGGCTGCCAAAGTGAAATTAGGATTTATTGACGGAACCCTTCCCTGTCCGACGAGCACTTCTTCCAATTACTCCCAATGGCTTCGTTGTGACGGTATGGTAATGAGTTGGATTTTAAATTCCATTAATCCTGAATTATCATAGGCTTTCATCTATTCTGGATCTGCCAAGTAACTCTGGGATGAATTATCCGAGTGTTTTGGAGTCAGTAATGGACTTCTATTGTTTCAGATTCAACGGGATTAGCGACACAAATCAAGGTAACTCTTCTTTCATTGTATAGTATACTAATTTGAAGAAGTTGTGGGATGAACTCGATTGTTTGAATCAAATCCCAATATGTAATTGTGGCACGACAAAGAATTTTGTTGATTTTGATCAGCACCAGCATTTGGTTAAATTTTTTATGGGCCTTAATGATAGCTATGATTCTATTTGTAGCCAAATCCTATCAATGGACCCTTTGCCTCCTATTAATAAAGCTTATTTCCTTGCTTCGGCAAGTAGAAAAATAGCGACACATATCTAATACTATTGTTATTTCTCCAAAAGCTAATTCTTTTAATGTCTGAACTTTTAGTTCTAATCCTAGTATAGGTGGTTAGTGTGGAAAGAGTTTTCGCCATTGTGAATTCTATAACCAGAAAAATGGACACACTATTGATCAATGTTTTCAGAAAACTGGCCAATATCTTGATTGGTATAAAGGCAAAGGTCTGAATAAAATTGTTGCCAATGCTATAAGTGAGAGTGCGATCTGATTGTCTTTTGGAATCTCCCTTAGATGCTCCCGCTAATGTCAATCATCCCAATGGTATTTTGGTTAATGTTGTTGCTCAAGAGGTGATGAAACTCTTCAAAGGTAAACAAATTGTTGGGTCCCCTTCTATTGGAGAGGAATCTAGTTCAGTTCACTTTGCAGGTATACTCATTCTCATGATTATTGTGCTCCTATTATGCCTACTACTGGCTCATGGATAATTGACACGTGGCTTAAAACCATATTTGTTTTTACCACACCTTGTTTTCCCATATGGAAACACTCCTACAACCTAGTTTATATTTTTTTACCTGATGGTATATTGAAATGTGTTAATTCCATTGATAAGATTAATTTGGTCCCAACACCACTTAAATCATGTTTTATACATTCCTGACTTTATCCAAAACTTGTTGTCTATAGCTCAACTATTACAGTCCCAAAATCTTCAAGCTTTTTTCTCACCTGATCATTGTAAATTTTAGGACTCTATAACTAAAGCTGTGGTTGCTGAGGGCACACAACAAGTTGGTCTCCACAAGGTTATTTTTGAAATTTCAGTAGAAATTTCCAGCCCTCTAATTCTGTGGTTAAATCAGTTTTTTCTTCTTATTCTGGTTCATCTTGTAAAAACAATGTTCATTTAGTTCATGCTAGATTAGGCCATACATCAATGTCCAAACTGAAGCATTTACGACAATGTCAAATACATTTCCCTTTTGTTTTTTTTATGTGCTTTGGCTAAATTTCATAAACTTTCTTTTCATGTAGTTCTACATCATCTACTCGTCCTTTTGAATTTATTCATGTAGATCTTTGGGGGCCATATAAAGTTGCAAGCATTTCTAGGGATTATTACATTCTCACGGTGATTGATGATTTCACTAGATGCACATGGACTTACTTGATGATTTCACTAGATGCACATTGTGGTTTCAATTCAGCATCTTCGTAATGATAATGGCACTGAATTTATGCTTCTTGTGCTACCTTATTTCAGCAGCTTGGGATTTTACATCAAACTACTATCCCGTATAATCCTCAACAAAATGGAGTGGTACAACACAAACATCGTCACTTATTTGACACTGCCCGTGCTCTTAGAATCCATGCAAATTTACCTAAACTATTTTGGGAGAATGCTTATTAGCTACTACATACATCATAAATAAACTTCCTATTGAAGTCCTTCAATGGAAAATTCCGTATGAAATGTTTTTCCACAAACCTCCATCCTTGTCTCATCTTCAGGTATTTGGATGTGTAACTTTTGTTAAAAATCCTAATCCTTTTATTGATAAATTCAATACTTGTGGCAAACAACGTATTTTTGTTGGTTATCCTAGTAATAAAAAAGGATACAAGCTTTATGATCTTCACACCAAGAAAATATTTGTTAGTCGTGATGTTCATTTTTGAGAGGATGTTTTTCCATTTAAAGAAATTCCTGCAGCTTCCGGGTCTATTTTGCCTTCACCTCTCTAATTTTTTTTTTCTGAATCTGCTGATATTTTACCAAATTCTTCAAGTCACGATGCTCTAACATCTAGTTCTGATTCTACAGCCGAGACTCATTTTCCAGCATCCTCACCTTCCCATGCCATTTCTGATCTGCCCACCTCAGTTTCTTCACCTCCTTGTAGATAAAATATACTTAAACATCCTCCTTCATGGCTCAAGGATTTTACTTGCCAAGTACAATCAAATTTACCTTCTGCTGCATTTTCTACTCCCTATCTATTGTTCACCTCTGATAACTTGCAATCATTTCCACCTGAACATATTTTTTTTTATCAAATGTGTTTATTATTCTTGAGCCAACTTCTTTTAAGGAAGCACAAAAATATCCTGAATGGGTGGAAGCCATGGAAATAGAATTGCTTGCTTTAGAGACTAACCATACTTGGGAGATTTGTAATTTGCCTCCAGGTAAAAAGCCAATTGGTTCTAAATGGATCTACAAGCTGAAATTCAAACCTAATGGTTCTCTGGATCGATGCAAAGCTCGTTTGGTCATTCAGGGTTGCAATCAAGTTTATGGCAAGGATTATACAGATACATTCTCTCATGTTGCTTAGTTGCCTACTGTTAGAGTTGTCATTGCCTTAGCAACAGCTCGTTCTTGGCCATTAATTATTTCAGTTAGACATCAATAATGCCTTTCTTCATGGTTTTCTAGATGAATAAGTGTATATGTTACCACCTCAAGGATATGAAAAGATACCTGCTGGTAAAGTTTGCAGACTACGCCGTTCTCTTTATGGCTTAAATCAAGTTGCTAGGCAATGGAATCAAGAGCTTACAAAATTTTTATTGGCTCATGACTTTCTCTAATCCAAAATGGATTATTCTTTGTTTACACAAGTTAGAAATGGTAAATTAACCATTGCTCTTGTATATGTTGATGATTTGTTGTTGTTAGGAGATGCTTATGAAGGATTGGTCTCACTCAAGCAAGATCTAGATCATTCTTATACAATTAAAGATCTGGGTGTTGCCAAATATTTTCAGGGTATTGAAATTTGTCGAACTACTCAAGGTACCTTTCTTAATCAGCGCAAGTATATTCTGGATATTTTACAAGATGCTGGTCTTAGTGGATGTAAGCCTACCAGTTTTCCTTTACCTAAGGGATTAAAGTTGTCTATTGATTTTGGTGAATTTCTTGATGATCCTGAACCTTACAGAAGGATTGTTGGTTGGTTATTATATTTCATATTAACAAGACCTGATATATCTTATTCAGTACAACATCTTAGTCAATTTATGCAACAACCATGTCAACCACATATGTTAGCTACACAACATCTGCTTTGTTATCTCAAAGCCACAATTCATCATGGTTTATTTTACTCTGCTGATTCTTCTTTGAAACTTATTGCATATTGTGATGCGGATTGGGTTGCTTGTTCATTTACACGTCGCTCACTCAGTGGGTAATGCGTTTTTCTTGTTTCACCATTGGTTTCTTGGAAAACTAAAAAGCAAAAGACAGTATCATGTTCTTCTGCTGAAGCTAAATATCGTTCCATGGCAGTTGCATCTTGTGAGTTGTTATGGTTGAGTTATCTCTTACTGGATTTAAATGATCCACTAAATCTTCCTATCCCTTTGCATTGTGATAATCTTGCTGCAATGCAAATTGTTAGCAATCCTATGTTCTATGAGCAAACAAAGCATCTTGATATTGATTGCCATTTCACTCGTGACAAGATTCAGGAAGGTTTTCTTCAACCGTTTCATGTGCCTTCACATTTGCAGTTGGCTGATATTTTTACTAAGTCTTTAGGGGAAACTCAACATTCAGCTTTATGTGCAAGGTTAGGTCTGTTGGCATCTACCACCATTCCACCTTGAAGGGGGGATGTGAAGATTGTCGTCATTACTTTCTCCTAGAAGGCTATTTTAGTCATGTTTCTAGAACTCACATATAACTATCTGTAACTTTCTGTAACTATCTATACAAATGTATATATATATATATATCGATAAGTTGTACACAGATCAAACACATATATAGAAGATTAATTTATACTTTCTTCTTCCGCTTCCTCTAGTTCTCTTTTCAAGTTCCATTTGTCTCTGCTTTTTTTTTTCTTGGATTCGATGCTTACCTCTATCATTTTCACAGATTTTATATACAATATTCACCCATTTGTAAAGGCCATATTGGTTTTTTTTTTCAAACTAGTTTTATATTTATGGTGTTACATTTAAGTGGGTTTTGTCTTTCTTGGTGTAGTATTAGTACTGCCTTCAACAACTTAAACAAAGTATAATAAAATAAATTGTATAAGCATCATTTGTGGGCGCAACTAAGCCAGGGCAATGGGAACACCCAACCATAGTGTACATATCTAAAGGTGAGTCGTTTAGTTTGGGTTTCCATCTGACTCAAATCAACCTCAAACCGTGCAAACGACTGACAGATAATAAGATAAACAAGCGATAGTAAATTGGGTCAATGGGTTACAACTATTTGACTTAAAATGAAGCTTTAAATTTGAATGAGATTAAATATTCCAGTACTTTAGAAGAATTTGAATTCAATCTGAAGATAAAATATTTTGTATTTGATTTCTAGCTAGGAATGATCACTAGTAGAAAAGCACGTTCCGCCGACGAGATGAAATTTTCTCGTCGGCGGAGTTCTTATCTGCCGACGGTTATAATTTCTTCATCGGCGGATATAATTTCGTTTGACCCAACCGCCGGCGGAAGCAAATCCGGCTGTTGGGCCGGATTTGGGTCAGGCCCATACGGGAACTTGGGTCCCAATTTGAATCGGGACCTAAGTTCCCACGCACCGTTACTTGCGTAACGCGAGCGCCCGCGACTCGCATAACGGATGCTTCGAGTCTTCCCCTGCCCCGGCTTTCCTTCGACGAAACTCGTCGAAATCGTCGAAGGAAACCCGCGCAGCGACCGTACTCCGGCCTTCCCGAGCCGTTCCATCAGCGTTCCGCCTGAAAGATTCAGTTTTTCCTCTGCTCGGCGTCGCACGTCTACCTCCGGCCGAACATCCTTTCTTGCAAACGCTCTTGGGGTCGAAAACCCCAATCATTCGAAGCTATCAAGGCGATTTCCGGCGGCGGCGTGCTCGCGTTCGGCCTCCCACCCGACGTCCAGCATCTCCGACTTCGTTGCTGTCGATGGGAAGCTCTTCACCTTCGCCGCAGGTATTTAATTTGGTCGAGGTTGATTTCAATCTATTTCATTTTTGGTTTCGAAAACCCGGCTAGTATAATGTTAGAGTTGGAATGTTAGAGTTGGAATACATATACATGACAACTTTGCTTCTCATCATGTTTGTGTTAAAAAGTGCACAAAATTAAGGTGATTTTGTGCGTTGTTTCTATTATTGAATTGTTATGATGCATGCTATCGATACCACAATGCAGCTACATGTTTGAAGAATGCAAAAGAAAAAAAAAACAGAGAGGAAGGTGAAGTGGAAGAGAGGCCGGATGGAAGAGGAGAGGGGAGGGAAAGGGCAGGGGGAGGTTATATGTCTCTATCCAAGGGATTTTGGTTCAACAGGGAGTCTTACAATTAATTAGAATAATTATAAGCTCAAAACCAAAATTACAAACTTATGTGATTGAGATGAGCTATTCCACACACAATGTGGGATATTACCTTCATCAGGAGTAGAGAGCAGCTCAAACGACTGCGAAGAAAGGAGGGACTGAAAACCCTTGAAAGTCATTGAAATAGTTTTGAACTTAAGATCACACTTTAACTCAAAACTCATTTAGGATGTTTTCAAATGAGACTTTTGACTTTTCAAAAATGATGCTTAAACTCAACCCTTAAAATATTAAGGTTTTCTAAAACATAGAAAATTAATCATAACTTATATTTCCTGCAAATCATGTATTCAGCTCCTTGTGGTGAAATTAATATACATCAATAAATTAAATAGAAATATAACTGTCTTTTACAAGAGTTATGAGCTTTTAACGTATTGACTTTTAAACCCAAGGCTTGAACTTTGCAGTCATGCATTTTTCAAGTAAATGTTTCATTTTCGTGGACTTAGTGAAATGTTTACCATATGATGAAGGAGTTCCATATATTTTAGCATGCAAGTGCCTTGTTAATTATGAAATTAAACTTATTAATTGAAACTAACTCTCTTTCATTTTTCAAGTTGGTATGGAACTTAAACTAATGTGATGAAGGCAAAAAAGGAGAAAACAGGAAGAACTAAGAGAACTGGTCCCTACACTTCCTTTTAATGAAAATGTCAATACTTCTAGCATTGTAAATAAAGCTTGTAGTACTACAATTTAAACCCTCTAAAGTAAAACTAGTTGTCTGTAGTCTTGGAAAATCTTCTTCAATACCCTCAATTGATTGAAATGATCTCTAGCTATATTTTCGAAAAAGTGATTTATATGTGTTTTGAATTTAAATATGTGGTAAATCATTGGAAAATATGAAGTGATTTATATGTCCTTTGAGTTTAAAAATGAGGTAAATTATTGGAAAAATATGAAAAAAAATTCTAAGTGTATGAGGCAATTAGTATATTCTGAAGTTTTTTCAATGGAATTAAGTAATTTATGGGATCCATGTGATCGACATCTATTTCATTTGAAAGTCCTTCAATAATATGATGTCTTATACAGTTTGAAGTGCATGGTCTTGTAGTTCTTGAATATACACTCTCGGTGATGCGGACAACAACATCAAAATCTAGTTTATTATCGTCATTCTTAAAGTTGGTTTTCAAAGATTGTCTCCCTCACCCTCCTCTCTCTCTCTCTCTCTCTCTCTCTCTGATCTCTCTCTAGGTAAATAGTTATTTCCCTAGGTTTGCTCCCAAATTCTGTTTCTTTCTAAAGTCTGGGTTGTAAGTTATTGGTTGACTCCTAACAGTACTAAATACTCATTTCTTTGTTGTGTGTAGTCTGTCTTCAACAATTGTCACGTAGATGGACTATTTTACCCACAAGAAATGGATGTATGAGTACAAGTCCAAGCCAACTCGGTGTAATCCCAAATTTGTGGGTGGAGTCTATTTTTTATAGAATATTCAAAACAACAATTGGGGGTGCAGGGAAATGGTGTTATGCGCTGTCCATATTGGGAATGTGAGAACAACAAGTTTCTTGATTGCGAGACCATCATGACCCACATTGTCCTGAATGGATTTGTCCCAATGTATGAAATCTGGAGACATCACGGGGAACTGCTTGAACGTCGTGAAATCGACGTTCCTGTGGAAACTAGTCACAACGAAGAGATGCAAACAATGTTGTGCAATGCTTTCATACGGAATGTGGAGGATTCTAATATGGGGAACGATCTAGAGGATCCAGAATTCCACAAATATGAACACCTACTGAATGAGGCAAAAAAACCACTATATGAAGGATGTCATAAACACTCCAAACTGTCGTTTATGGTTCATTTATTCCAATTGAAATGTTTGAATCGATGGAGTAACAAATCTTTTTCGGATCTTCTTTCACTTCTGAAGGACACTCTTCCATCCGATAATTTGCTTCCATGCAGTTGGTATGAGTCCAAGAAAATGATGAGTGACTTGGGATTGAATCATCAAAAAATTCATGTATGTCCAAACGACTGCTTGTTATTCAAGAATGAATATAAAATTTAGATGCGTGCCCAAGATGTGGTCAGTCGAGATGGTCCATAGAAAAAAGTAACCATTCAAATTCTGTAAGGCCGGCGAAGATCCTTAGACATTTTCCTCTAATTCCGAGGTTGCAACGGTTGTTCATGTCCACTAAGACATCGGAGCTGATGACGTGGCATGGTTCGGCTCCACCTACTGAAGAAGGAAAAATGATTCACCCTAGGGATTCGATCGCATGGAAACACTTTGATTCAGTGCATCCATCATTCAGTTCATACATACGGAATGTCAGACTTGGTCTTGCGAGCAAAAGTTTTAGTCCATTCAAGATTTGTCTGGGGCAAGCTGCAACACATGACCAGTTATTGCAACTATTTATAACCTGCCCCCTTGGTTGGCTATGAAGCAGAGCTATTTTGTGATGACCCTTCTTATTGACGGCCCGAAGTCGCCAGGAAATTATATAGATATTTTCTTGCAGCCGTTGATAGATGAGCTGAAGGTTTTATGGGAATCTGGTGTGAAGACTTATGATGCACAAACCAAAAGATTTTTTCAAATGCGTGCAACAGTCCTTTGGACAATATCAGACTTTCCTGCATATGCCATGTTGTCTGGGTAGAGTATGAAAGGTTACAAGGCTTGTCCTACTTGTCATGTAAACACTGCAGCGTTATATCTGCCGCATAGTAGAAAATGTGTTTACATGCGTCATCGGAGATTTCTACCAGAGGATCACCCATGGAGAGCTGATAAAAAATCATTTGATGGGACAAAGGAGCGTGATGGTACACCTACATGCTTGTCAGGAAATGACATCTTAAATTTATGGGATGGACTTCAAAATATCGTGTTTGGAAAAGGACAATGGGTAAAAACCTGATATTTGCCTGAAGGGTGGAAGAAGAAGAGCATTTTTTTGAGCTCCCGTACTGAAGTACCTTGATCATCCGCCATAACTTCGACGTAATGCATATTGCGAAAAATGTATGTGAAACTATTTTGAATACCATTTTAGAGAAAGATGGGAGGTCAAAAGACAATCTAAAATCAAGGGTGGATATGAAAAGTCTCAATATAAGGAGACCACTCCACCCCAGGCCTTCGAAAAGGGTTAATGGTAAGGTAATCATTCCTCATGCTTTATACAATTTGACAAAGGAAGAAAAACAAGGTTCCTCCGTGTGTTGAGGGAATTGAAACTCCCAACGGGATTTTCTTCAAAAATCTCCAATCAAGTAGAAGTCAAAGCGAGAAAAGTGATTGGTCTTAAGAGCCATGATTACCATGTTCTTATGCAACAGCTGCTTCCGTTGGCGGTGAGAAAATCAATGGCCAAACCCGTTGCCAAAGTATTAAATAAACTATGTGTATATTTCAGGGAAGTGTGTTCTAGGGTGATTGATGTGAGGAAGATAGAGGACACACAATCAGCTATTCCATACATCCTGTGCAAACTAGAGAGGATCTTCCCACCGGCGTTCTTTGACGTCATGATTCATGTGACTGTACACTTAGCATCGGAGGTGAGATTAGCCGGACCGGTTCGTTACAGATGGATGTACCCAATTGACCGCAATTTGCTTACATTGAAAAATTATATTCGTAATAAGAATCGGCCGGAAGGTTCTATTGCAGAGGGGTATTTAATGGAAGAAGTAACAACTTTTTGCGCATGTTATATTGATGGGATGGAGTCAAAAGTTACAAGGATAGTACGATACAAGGATGGGCCGTTGGGGGCTGGTCGTCCATATCTGCTAAGCATTGAGGAGGCGTACCAGCTCCATCGTTTTATGTTGTTCAATACTCCAGAGACTCAATCGTACATGTTGTAAGTCTAATCATTTGTTTTTTTTTTTGTAGATATATCCCATTAATAAATTGAATTTCCTCTTAATCATTGTATTTGGGTTATTTGAAGGGAACATAAAGACCACTTAAGAGGGTTACACCCCCAGTGGACTGAGCATCGAATACAAACAGAGCAACACAACCAATTTGTACAGTGGTTTAGAAAACGAGTAAGTTGTTTACTCAGAGAATAGGAGCGTTAGTATTACGATTGTATCGAGCGTCCCTCATTTGTTGACTTTGTCACTAATTGTTTTGCGTAGGTAACTGATGTGTCCTTTGATTCTGAGGACACAGAGGATTTAAAGAACCTTGCTCGGGGTCCATCTCGCGACACTATGTCATACTAGAGTTATTTTGGTAATGGTTACAAGTTCGACACGGAGGCCATTGACCTGAATTAGACCACACAAAATAGTGGCATTGCAACAGTAGGAGTAGGGGATGAGATATTTTATGGTGTCCTGCAAATGGTTATAGAAGTTTATATTGGATCGTGGACAACTGTGCACCTATTCAAGTGCAAATGGTACGACATGAAGAAGGGCGCAGGTTGCTTCGTGGATGGGATAGACTTCATGCTGGTCAATACAACGAGACAAGCATATGAAGATGAACCTTTCATCTTTCTTGGTCAAGCACAACAGGTATTTTATTCGAAAGATCCGATCGAGCCTAGTTAGAGCGTTGTCTGTTGTTGGAGACCTAGGGACACCTATGACATCCCCTTAGATGATAAAGGTTTAAGGGCACAAGAAGATGAAACATTGTTATTAGCACAAGATGCAGGAGTTGGAGGCGCAGTAAACATCAATTATCAAGATGATGTTATATTGGTGCGTCGTGATGTTGGTCCTGGACTAAGGATCAATAGTGACGACTTGGATACTTAAATATGTTTAAACCATTGAAGTTTGTAAATACATCCGCTAAATGCAATTACAAATCTTACTTTCTCTTTTCTCTCTCTAATTTATTTTTTTTCAGGATAATTATGCCACCGAAGGGGGCCACCATATCACTTAGGCACAAACGCACCCGGGCGACGACATTGGCTCGGGCTCGAGCGACCCCATATGCATCGGGGGTGCCTCCAGCAGCCCCCTCTCCATCGGGGTTGACTCCAGCAGCCCCTTCGACATCGGCCCCGACTCCTGCAGTCGATCCTACCTCAGTCCTTCTGGCTTCATCAGCGTTGCCGTCTTCATCAGCGATGCCGTCTTTAGGTACTAACACGTTCATTAACTTCATTTTCTCTGTCGTTTGTATAATTTTACTTTATTTAATTTCTGTTTCATTAATTTAATTTCAGAAGAATCAAGGCGCAAATTTAAGGAATTGTTCTCCTCTTACCAATCACCTGAGAGTGATGATTCATGTATAATCACACTCTAACTACTTAATAAAATGACATTTTAATGTTGACTAAATATGCATTTGATGTAGGGCCGATCCCAATGGAGGACATGGAGACCCAGCCGCCAGATTGGACTGTTGATGGGATTGAGGATTCGCAGCCTCAAGTACCACGCGTCAAGCGTAAGGTGAGGGCGTCGTCATTCATGCCTGAGAAAGAGGCAAAGATCGTAATCAAGGATGGACAGATGGTCTCACCCGCACAACATGACCTGTCCTTTCTCCTGGGCACACAGATTCGGGGTCACTTGCATTTCCCGCTACATCTGCAGTGGCGTGACCTCGGCCTGAATGTATTCAAAGATTGGTTCACAGAAATCAATGTAAGACCAACAACTCAAAATCGGTTTTTGTAATAGTCGTAAGTACTAACAAAATGCAGTTTTTAGGTAAGATACACGTTTGTTAATCAGGAGGATCAGCCTATGAGTACAACAGTTGCGATGAAAGCTCTACAGCCGGTTGTGCAGAAAATAATACGCGACAACCGTAATTTCTCTAAGAAGCAATACTATGATGGAAAGACCCCAGAGCAGCTAGCAAACTGTTCCATTCAAGGTATGGCTCCTGAAAACTGGACACTGCTAGTGAAGTATTGGGATGGGGTAAGGGAGTCCGGGCGTGATGTGAAGAATGAGGCGAACCGAGAGTGCCTGAAGATGACTCACACGCTTGGGTGTAAGTCTCTTCCTCGGTTTTTAGAAGAAGAGGTACGTATTGAGTTGACTGTTTGTCTGCTTTGTCAATACTTTAGTTTATGCATTGCGCAATACTTATTTTAGGGAATTTAATTTTATGTAGCGACAAGCAGAAGGTCAAAACTTTGTGTTTCTGAGATCTTTCTTGAAAGCGCATAAGAGGAAAGATGGGACATATCCTGATGAGGAGACAACGGCATTATGCGTAGCTTATCAGGTTTCAAACATTCTCTCCAAACTATCAAGTGCTTGATTTAATTAGGTTTTTTTTGTTATGCAAGAGGAGCTTATTTGGACAGCAATTGAGCTATAGGTCCACAACTCGGCGAACCCCGCGGGTTTGACACCTATCATAGATAAGGTGTTTGGGGCCATCACGTGGGTTATGGAGAGGACTTGGGACTGGTGCGCCGCCGCGTAGGGGTGCGGTTACGAGAGCACTAGAGTACTTAGCTCTAGAAGAACAACTGCAACAGGAAAGGCAAGACAAAGAATCAATGAAGAATCAACTGTTGTTGGTGCAGTCTCAGTTGCACGAACTGAACCAGTGGCGAGCCTCTCCAGTCGCCTACAGGTTAGTATTATTTTAAATACATAGGTACTTACTAATTTTATATATTTCATTACACTTATCATAAACTTATATTCTTTTGAAGGGCCTTCTAACCCACAGGGCAGCAGTCAGTCGCACAACTAATACATCTGATTGTAATTTTCTTGTTGTTTGAAAAGGACAGTTGAAACATACAATGTAATTTTTAGTTATGTAAACTATTTCTTTTTATGTAATGGGCTGTTCTTAATTATCACAGGTACCAGGTATTAAAAAAAACGAAATTTCAAAAAAAAATTATAAAAAAAATCTTCCCCTCGGGGGTTACAACCGTCGCCGCAAAGGACCGTTAAAACGGTCAATAACGGCGACGAAAACAAGACTAATGGCGGAAAGGATTGAACCGACGGCAGAATTTCTTTGCCGTTAGGTCCGACCATCGGCGGAAACACAAGTTCAGTCGACGGTTCCATGTCGGCGGAATGGATCGGCGTCGGCTCGACGTCGGCGCTGTGGATCGCCGACGATCCTTTTCGACGGCGGATAAACGTCGGCGATGACTTGTTTTTCGTCGGCGGAAAGAATTATTCCGGCGACGACATTTTGCGGCGTCGGCGTAAATGGTTTCTGCCGACGAAACTGTTTTTTCAACCGCTGGTGGAGTACGATTTTGCTGGAGGGGGGTGATTGCATCGCCGCTTTGATTCCGCCGACGTTGAGAGCGTCGACGTCTCTTTGCCCACCGCCTGTTGATCCGCCGTCCTCCGTTGACGAAAACGACCACCGGCGTATATGGCTTTTCTAGTAGTGGATATTATCTTTATAGGGATTTTTATGTCTTTTGTAAACTAGCTGGACACTTATAAATAAATAGGTTATTATTTATTAATCTGGAAATCGTAGAGTAGCCAAAGCTTTGTTGAATAAATAGCCTCAGACTTGACAGTTAGGTCGCACACGGCAAAATATTTCGGGTCTTGGTCAATCTAGCGGTGTGACATTTATGCTCTTTATTTTGATAGTTTGATGGTAGGTTACTAATAATATTATGGCTACAACAATTTAATCAACTACTAGTAATCAATAAGAGTTGAAGATCAACCTTTCATGATTACCCCACAAATGATAATTTTTGCTTTTGGGTTCCATCTCAGCACAAGGGTAATAGAATGAGCCATCTGTGCTCCCAAGCTATTCTTAGTTATCTGCAAAATCTTTGGGAAATAATCAGCAAGATATTTTCTTCTTGTCTCTATGAGTTGCATGATATCATATCATGAGAGACCACTTAGTATTGAATTTTTCAGCTATCCCATTCTTAACAGCAACAGCAACAGCATTAACGTAAGAATTACTCATTTGTGATTGAACTTGGGGCCGGCGACATGTTATGTGCTTGTATTGACAAATGAAGCAATCAACTTATCTCCCTCTCTCTCTCTCTCTCTCTCTCTCTCTCTCTCTCTCTCTCTGGATTGCTCTCTCTCTGGTTCTCTCTCTCTCTCTCTCTGGCTCTCTCTCTGGTTCTCTCTCTCTCTCTCTGGCTCTCTCTGGTTCTCTCTCTTGATCATAATGGAAGAAAGACAAAGTATACATGCATAAGATCATTTACGAGCTTCAGTCCGAAATCTACGATCATGATGAAGAACGAACTGCTGGAGTAGCATATGTACGGTTTTATATATGTTAAAATAGTTAGAGTTATTAGGATATAGTAAATTTACAAGGGTACTCCTCTCTCTCTCTGTAATTTGTCTCTAACAAAAATACAATATTATATAAGATATATAGGCGTGCTAGCCGATTTTGGTGGACCAGTTTACTTCTCTTTCGGTATCAATGAATCACATCAAGGGACTATTTCCTTTAGACATTAAAGGGTTCGCATGAGAGAAAAGTTTTCCGTTCTTGTCTGTGTGCATTGTACATAATCGTGCAAGGGCACGAGTTCGTTAGTGGTTGCTTGTCAAAATTCACACCTTCTTATAGATTTTTGTAGTATTATGATAGGTTATAGATTTTTGTAGTATTATGTTAGGAAGGAAGATTACTTACCCTTTAGAGAACAGAACATTTCAATTTTAAGCTCTGTTACTTATTGCTTTCTCACAGTACTTTCTCTGCAACGACAGAGGGGTCTTGTAAGTGCAAGAAGTTTCAAATTGTGATAGCTAGAGTGAAAGCACCCATTTCTTCTACTAGTCTCTGGGGAATAATTAAGGGGCCGGAATCATACTAAAGTTTTTTTTTTCTAAGTAGATCGACCGTTAAATAACTGACACGTTCGACAACTTACTATTTAGTTCATCCTTGTACAAGATTATCATAGTGAGGGCATTTCTCTCTCATACTGAGCTTTGCTACCTAGCTTTTTGAGTGAAGAAGCTTGGTATATATTGGACATAACATGCTGCTTGACATTGCTTTCTGTTTGAATTCCCTGAAATTTTTAAAGGGGACAAACTCAAGTCAAATGGTATCCTTTCTTAGTGGTTGAAGATATTGACTTTTTCATTTTGGTGCTATGTCAAGGCCTCAGAGGGTGATGGAGCAAAAGAATATTAAATGGGCCGGGGGTACAGTAAGTGGGGATTATAACAACGAAAAAAAATCAACGTTGTAGTGCATATGAAAACTCCCTCCGTTGATCTTCACCAGTGCATAGGGCTGCCAAATGCAGAGACCTGGGAAGTTTTCCTGCATTTTGTCACCACATCGGGGATAGTCAAAGCGAGGGTGAGTGAAGGGATCCTGTGTACGTAGGACCATGCCCTTTGAAAAAGCCAAAGGGTACTCATGTAGGTGGTGGACTGATCTGTAACTGATTCTATTGGAATGATCATCAGAGTGTAGGCATTGGTCCCCCTTGAATGTTTAGAATATATTCCTCCTAATGGGCAGGAGGGGATTGGAGTAAAGGCAAGTGCTTATGGTCAAAATTATGGATGATCTGGGCAACTAGATAGTCTTGGGGATAACTTGTCTCCATAGTAGTACTCTCTAAGCTATAAATACTGGGCCTTTTGCTCAAACTTCATCCTCATCACAGCAGCAGCAGCACTAGTACTGACAGCACTGGCTGTACTGAACTAGAAGAGAAGTTTGTTATGAGAAGAGTGGTCTTTCATGAAGACAAGAGTCATCTTGGATAGCCAAGGATGACTTGCCTACGACCTCCTCAGGGTCTTTTGGCAAGTTCGACATCTTACTGGCCCTTCGGCTTCATGTGGCCGTGGGCCGGTCATCCCTCTGGCTACCTGAATGGCTCTTATCTTTCATGCTAGATCTTCTTTTCTTCCTTCAGGAGGATGAGGCTTACAACTCTCAGGTGGCCGGATAAGGTTCTGTTAGGGACATCAAGTGCAGCTAGCAGTACAAGATTAATGAGGCTACAAATCCTTGGATAGGTACATGCATCTGATTCACACGCTTGGACATTTATTCTCACACCTATCATTCAATTACCTTTGCATGAAATTAGGCTTAATTTTCTTTTTTAAATGCAAATACTTGAGTTGCATGTATTGAGTATTGTGAGTGCTCAACAAGAAGAATGCTATACCAATTCAGAGGCAGCAGCAGTACTGTGTTTTCAGGGTAAGTGCAGGTCTTAGTTTACAACGATATATGATCAAGGTTGACCTTCCAATTTCCAGAAAATAGCCCATTTATACAAAATTAATTTTCTCAAAAATTCAGACAAATCTCAGGAAACCCAGATAGAAGAATAAGACCATGCATGACCGTGATTAATTATCTAGCTTAGTGGTTAATATATTTGGGGAAGAAACTATAGATAGGTTCACTTAATTTCTATTGGACTAGATAGCTGGAATATATATATATAGTTCTTTAATAGACTAAACCAAGTCCCACAAAAGATACTTTTTATTTTCCTTTTATCTCTAACTCTCTTACTTTCTTCTTTTTATGATAGTAGGAAGCTAGTAAGGTTTTTGTCTCATGAGGAAATTAAAGGATATGAACTTATAAGTCTATGTAAGCCTTGCAGACTGATGCTCAGATGCAGATGGTTGGAACATAAATATCTATTATTCTCTAATTACTTCTTATCCATTGTATTTAGAATAGATATTAATTTTATGTATTTTATTTTTACCATTGTGGAACGTATAAAGTAAATATTACTCATGTACATGGACGATGTTATTTTAATGAAAGAAAATGGGTGTACCAAGCCAATACCATCTAAATTTAAGTTATTAAAGCAAGTTCAAGTGTTAATGACCATCGATCAAACTCTTCAGTAGAAAAATTTAGAGAATAATAAAATAGTAATTTTCTAAGCAATTAAGTTAAATTTTGAATATATTGGTTTTAATTATATGAGTTATACTCCTTTTACACTTAATTAGTCATTTTTCCAGTAATTTGATATACGAGAAAGAAACATTTATCAAGAAAAATCACTCTCACTTTCTTTCTCTTAATTTATATGGAAACATATTAAAAAAGCACATACATTTGCAGCTCAATGTAGTAATTTATGCGAAAGAAACCAACTCACTCTAGATTATTGAAAGAAAAAATCATTATCCATTCAACAAGGTTCGCACTTTTTTTTCATTCCAACAAATTCATTCAGTGATTCACCGGAGCTTTAAAACTGTTCAAAAAATAGGGATTAATCAGCAAAGTTTAACACTTTTAAATAAGCTAGCTAAGATTAATTATAAAGATATCACAAGGGGAAGTGCAGAAAAGTTTACACGGAATAAGATACGTACACTACATAATAAGAACAAGTGAATTATTAAATGCATAAAAGAAGTGAAACTGATCCTGTCAATGATGAGAAAGTTTGAATAAGATGATGTAAATCACATTATTTATGTCACTTCTACACTAATCTAGATTTTAAAAATAAAAGAGTGAACTAAGCCTAAACCCTAACCCCTAACCCCATGCATATATACTATATTATTGATTCTCTTTAGGCAAAAGTAGAAGTAGCACTTTAAAACTAAACTTTCACTTTCTATTTCTTTCCTTTTTCTTAAGTGGCCAACTTTTATGGTGTACTAGTCTTGTCTAAAAGCCTAGCTATTTGAATTAATTCTAAAATGTGGCTCTCGTATCTTTTTATTTATTTTTTTTCATTTTTATGCTTTTGCGGTTGCTCCACTACCTTTTTGGTACTGCTAATTTTTCTTTAAACTAATATTTCCTAACCTAGTAAGATGATATATAAAAGAGCAATTGATAAGACATAAAAAATGACAATTAGGGATGGATATTGTTCTATAAATTCATGACAATATTATTGAAAACAAATAAGTAAAATAAAAACTACCAGAACATATACAAAATTCAATAAGTAGTAGATATATTGTTCAATACTTTCATGTAAAGTAATTTCAGTCCAAAAAACCCTACAGTTCATTTTCATATATAAACTTGAGCTAAGTTGTTCAGTGTACTCTACCCCATGTTGAAGTACAGATCTTCCTAAAGAGTAATGATATAGGTACCTCCAATGGGTACCTCCAAACGGTACATTCCTACCTGGCGTCCTAAAATGGCCTAAATATTGAAACATAAAATGGCATGATTAAGATATTAGCACTTATAATTTCTCTTAGCTCGCTAAATAATATAAAATGAACACTCGATATATTAAATGTGCATGTATAACTCTTTCCACTTTGATTGTGCACAATTAATATTCTCTTTGAACAGCAGATCCAGGCACAAAGTTGACACCTTTTCATGGATGGAGTTCTCAGGAGTCCCTGGGGCGAATCTGGTCCCTGTGTTTGACCACCAGCTCCCTCTAAAATGGGGTGCAAAACCAATTCGATCGGCCGAGTCACAAAAGTACCATGATGTAACTGAACAAGAAGAATGTCATGAATGAAGAACCAGAATCAATCCCCAACATGGATATGGAAGCATATATTCCTTACAAGAATATCAGAAGGTTGACATTACACCAAAATGCATGTTTGGAAATATTTTAAGTCCAGAATGGTACTTCAAGCTTTGAGCCCTTGGTACAAATAGGGTAGAATATCACGTCGTCGTTTAAGCTCATCATCGTACATGAATGGAAGCTTTTGTGCCCTTAGTTCATTACATATATTTGATCACATGATACCATTCATTATGTTGGATCACTAGCTAATGTTCGTTCATTACATTTTAACTAATTAAAAAATGGTCAGATGTGGAGACAAATAATAGAACTGATACATTTCTGGATCTCTTCGCATTCTTTCAATAAAAAAAAAGAAAAAGACAGACGACGACACTTAGAAACACAAGAACTTAATTACTATTACGAATCAAAGAGAAACAAAAAAACGATAGTAACAAAGAGAACCCAAGAAAAACAGACGCAGATCATCCCTCCCTCTAAACCTTTGATGCCTAGGGTTTATCCTTTTAAATATAAGATTTTATAAATAAAAATATTTTTTTATATTTTTAAGAGTTTAAATTAATATGTCAAACATGTGTACCTAGTATTACTCATAAAACAAGAAGAAAGAAGAGTAAAGAAATTAACGATTCAATATGGAAACAAGATAAGAAATTACGCTGAGGAATGATAAGAATCGAAGACAACGAAGAAGAATCTGCAAATATGAACTCGCCGCAACCGGCCGACGAAGATGAGGAAGAGGGAACTGAACGTTTCCATCTTCGCTCTTTTAGAATCTCTTCCTCTTGTTTTGATGTTCTCTCCTAGTGCGCCGGTACAACAAAAATATTTAAAATTATAAGAATGATTACTTTTAAAGTTCGAGCCTTGGAGAATTACATTAGAATGTTTTAAACTGTATATACTATAAGATTAAATGGGTGATCATTTTTATATTATATTCCAACATTGCAAATAAGTATAAGCCCTGTGCAGATTAAGCAGGATATTAAGATCAGGCTAAGCACAGGGTCAAGACACGAACAGAGGCAAGGCCAAGGATGCCAGATGGGAAGAGATTAATGGACGTAAATGAGGCACGGATTCTAGACCTGACCTTTGCTCGCCCTTGATATCACGAAACATGATAGGATCATAAAAACCCTACCAAAAAATTTAAATACTTCATTCTATTATCACGAAATACTAGCTTCAATTCTGCGAAATAAACCTGAAAAAAAAAAAAAGAAAGAGAAAGACAACCCAGGAGTTTCTTGGGAGTCTCAGGTCCAAAAGAACAGATCATCCCTTGTTAGATACGATGCGGGGGGACATCCTTAAACTGATACCCATGTTTTTGTTTTATATCTCGCGAGCTTTTACACAGAAGCACGTGAATGCTCATGGAAGGAGAGAGTATTTCCCATCTAATCCCTTTTCATTCACCACATAAATATATCCAAAAAAATCATTCCCCCCAACGCAAACATTAGCAGAGAGAAATTTGGGTACAATGGGAGTCAGACCTCGGTTGGAGAAGTTTTTGTTCCAGTCCACCTCTGTTCAGATGGGGCTGAGATAGTTGGCAAACCTACCTGCATTTCAAAAGTCAGCCCTGGTCTTTTAGAATCACGAACTGAAATAAGAGCAAGATACCATGGAAGGATTCAAAAAAATCCAATAAAAAGGAGCCAACACAACGATGAAAACAACAAACGATACCTCATGTGTGCTTTAACAAACTGCATAGTGGATTTACACTTAAGTATGCAAAATCTTCCTGAAGCAGTATGCTTTAACAAACTGCAGAGTGGATTTACACTTATAGCAAAATTTTCCCAAAGCAGTATGGTTTAACAAAACGGCAGAGTGGATTTACACTTAAGTATGCAAAATTTTCCCGAAGTAGTATGCCTTACAGAGTGGATTTACACTTAAGTATGCAAAATTTTCCCCAAGCAGTATGCTTTAACAAACTGCAGACTGAATCTGGGTATGTACATTTTTCAGGTACAGCATAAGAATATGTCAAAAAATTGCAATTGCATCCAAAGCATAGAACATTTCTGTAGTTTAACAGAAACGGGAGGGGGGTGGGGGTTGGATTGGGGTTAGGGTAATGAGTATTTACATACCCTTGAGTACAAATGACCTATCCACCACAATCTCAAGAGATGTGGAATATGCAAATCTAGGCAGCTTAGTCAGAATATATTTCACAATACATACCCACAAATTCTAAAATAGGGGACACATAACAAGTAGACATGCCAATACATGCTTTTAAATAGGGGAGACAACATGCTAATGTCACATATGATCTTGCAAGATGTTCTCATTACATTAGAATTTGTTTAGCAATCACTTAATGTTTAATGGTTTTCTTTCTCCACCCATCCGACAATAATATTTCTATTTTCCTACTCCTCCTAAGCATATTCTCATTACTGCTTCCAAGCAGGGCAACCTTGAGGAACAAAATTTCTACAATTTGAATCTTACAAACGAGCTTCAGAAAGAAATTACACGATTATCCTGTCCTAACCCATTCATGAGATGCAAATGCAACAAATTTGTTCTTCCAGAACGAATCTAATTTAAACCTAGAAAGGATTTCTCAATGGAAGACACAAACAATAAAAACTAAGCAGAATATCTCTAAACCAAAACTGTAAAGGAGAGAACTCATTGACTCAATAGTCTGTCAGGCAGTGAAGCAACTTGCCTGTAGCTGATAATAAAATCTGGTCACTCAAACTAGAACCTTAGGATTTGAATTTAACCACAAAATGTCACAATCACTAAAATGAACTAGTACATAGATAACGGTATCGTTGGCTCACGAATTACCTTCAAAGGACGAAGCCACCTCACTCGGAAGTCTACAGACAAGGCAAGATGATGCTATTGCTGAGTGAAGAGGAAGCAACGAGCTTAACACCACTGATTTCCGCTGTAAACCTCTGCCAAAATAAAGGGCATTCAATAGGATCCGAGAGTGAAAGAGAGAGAGAGAGAGAGAGAGAGAGGGAGGGAGAAGAAGTGAATATTTTTGCGGCGTATACCTTGACGGAAAAGGAGAGGAAGGGGCAATTCGAAAACGTGAAGATCTCAGAAAGGACGCGCTCGTTCTTGTACTCCAAATTGACTTCAAGAAGGAAGAACCTCGAGCCATCGAAGCTGCCATCGTCGAAACCCTAGACGACCTATTGCAGTCGCTCTAAAACCTCCGCAAAACCTTATTTGGGCGTCTCAAGCCCGACGAGGATACTGAAAATTAGATCCACAAGCCACGAGTCGTATCAGAATTATAAAGACACTTTATACATGATAACGTTCTTTCAGAATTATAACATATCAAAACATACCACATAAAAAAAGTGTATCATAATCAAACTATTATGACATTGATGAAAACTACTAACAATTTACAAAAGAAATTTTATCACTCAAATTTTTTATATTATTATATGTACACTTAGTTTCATCTTGTTTTGTATAGTAAATATCATAATCAAAGTATAAAAATAAATTAGAATAGTAATTAACTAAAAGGACTTGAGGGTTTATTTGACAAAACATAGACTCTCTTGCATTGCAACCGGTCAGGTGATCAGCTTTAGGGGGTCAAGAATCCCGTTTAGCCGATTTAATGATCCGCCGCTTATCATTTGAAGGTATAAGGAATGGATTTTTCCATTAATCCATCAGATAAATAATTCGAAGTCCAATTAATGAATGGAATGACATATATTGATTAAGGTTATTCTATATTCCAATTACCTGATTACCAGATTAGGGAAAGTATATTGGTCATTTTTGAAGAGTTTTCATTGTTTTAGTATTGTGCAATGTTTTAAAAAAGATCAAATTAGCAAGGCCGATTTTTGTTAAACCAGGTTTGACCATTAGTTGAACCATGGTAGGATATAACATACTTTTATGATTTCTAAAGCTCAATGGCAAAGTTGGTTGATGAAGCTTAATGGTTGAGTACTTAATTCAACATCTGATTAATTAGATGGGGCCGATTTGAAGTCAAACCAGACAAATTATCGTACTTCAAACAGTTCTAGAGAAAATCAGGTTCTTCTGCTTAAATGAACCGCAATAGCTACCGGCCAGTTCTAGTTGAACCGCCTGTTTTGGTTCGATTTTTAAAACATTGGGTTTATGGAATTTTTAACAATTATTTTACAATACTTTTGGATTTAATCATCTATTATCCATTTAATTTATTCACATGGTTACCCAATTTACCCATGGATGATCCGGGAATGACATGGTATACAGGATAACTAGAGAATGCCATTGGGACGCAGCTGTTCCAAATTATCCCATATTGAAATACGAGTAGAAAAGATTTTAACTTATTAATTAGGAGGAACCATGTGTCTAAATATGATAATCGAGGGGAAAGGCGGCCTCCTTCCCTGTTCTCTATGAAGGCGGAAGAAGGTCACTTCTCTCCTTTTTCCTCAGATTAGATCAGTACTTACTTTTTTTCCAAAGCCCGAAGGGTTGTTTACCAGCTGCCACCTCTGACTACCACATCCACTCAAAGTTCAAGGGTCTCTGATCCCCCGTATCTGAAATAACGGAAAGTGAAGTACTCGAGATGCCCATTCCTCATCCTTTCTCATCCATGATGCTCCAAAGTGCTCCAAAGTCACCCGACAGAGGCTGATCTCCATAACATCCCAGAGAAAGAACATGGTCTCTGGCAATGGCTAAAAGCATTAATCCCTAGATTATAGTGGAAGCCATGTCAGAAGGAGCTGCTAGATATGGCAATGCCATGAAACTATCTGGGCAAGGATTGCTCCTTTAAAGGAAGTGCCAGAATTCTTTGCTTCTTATGTTACTAGAAAGGGGCGGCAAAAGGGTCGTCACTGGGGCAGCTGTGCAATGAAACTAGCTAGACTCATTGTCTAGAATATATTCCTCTTGGTGAAACAGATATCAGTTGAAACTTTGAGGAATGTTGACTATATGAGGGACTAACTGAACCTATAAATAGGGGAGAGGCTGGCATGAAGCTTTCTCGTCTCAGTTGCTCGGGAAGGAAGAAGACCCAGAAGGAGAAGAGGACGGTCTTACATGAAGGTAAGAGCCTTCTTAGGTAGCCAAGGATGACTTGCCTTTGGCCTCTTTACAGGCCTTTTCTGAAAGCCCTGGTGTGGTTCACGGCAAGTTTCCTTGGCTAAACTGAGTGGCTCTTATCTTTCATGCTAGATCTTCTCTTCTTAATTCGGATCAGTTTATCACAGTACAACGTTGTAGAGAAGCCATGCAGTACTGAATCTGAAACAGAGAGAGAACAAGCAGCGTATTGCAGATTTCTTCGGCGAATAGTACAGCATCCTGTACTAATTAAATATTATAATAGCTTTTGCAGTTCTTTCTCATCCTCTAACCAAAAGTTCTATTTTTTTCCGAATTTTTTTCCCTTAGTAATTTTAATCAACAAATACATAGGCTTCAAAATCTCATTTCCACTTTTTTGTTCCTCCAAAGGCTTCTTATATACTATGTCAGCAATAACTCTCCTGGGAGCTAGCCTACTGATAATATCCGGGGATTCCTATTCCTCACCCATTCTCTTCTTTTAAAAGACTTGCAAAATATATACGTATATCAAAATGATCAACAAAGTACAGGATCAAGAGGAAGGATGGCCACTACTCTCTCATTCGCAAAGTGCATAATGCATGCCTTGCACTGTGGCTCAAGCTAAATGGAATTAAGCAAATTCAGTTCAAAGGGAATTGAAATCCACAAGCCAGAACTGTTTCTTTTTATTTTTGTATGTGACTGAATATATATTCTTGATGAGAAATCACAGGGATATACGTACAGCTAGAAATTTAGAAGAACTTGTATGGAGTACTCCAAGAGGCTATAGTACTCTTGATCAGTTTCAGACTATTTTCCAGTTCTCAGAACCTTATAAATAAAAGAGCTAGATGTGGCTTCAATTAGCTTAATTTGTGATCACAGTGGTAGGAATTACAAGGAGAAGACAATTAGCAAAACTTTGAGGCACTTTAGTTTAATTAACTATTAAATTGCATGCAAAATAAAAAACCGAATTAATCTATAGTTGTAAGTTATATTATAAGAACAAGTATATGGTTCAATATAGGTTTAATATTTAAACTGATCAATATATTGTGTGATAAAATAAAACAAACACATAATTTCACCATTACTATTATTCAAATAGCACTAACAAAAAGGTCTCCGAGCTAATTAATGTATTTTTGTTCAGTTGATGTTTTCTTCCCTGAATATCTTTGTAATTAAGTGTGAAAATAATTCTTAATTTTTTATATAATTTGAGATTATTAGGCATTCCGAAAACTCTAATTTATGGACAAATAACACTTGAATTGGAAAACGGCTGCAATAGTACGTATGATCAAGAAGAGCAAGAAAGTGAATTCACCATCATGAGTTAAGATCATCATGAACCAATGTTAACAATCAAACATGCCAAATATTTGAAAAAAATGTATAGTACTGTAATATTAAAGTGACATTTCAGAAGTACTTTTTTTATTAAAGTTATTTAATTCCTATCATATTAACATGCATGCACTAGGATGAGAATAGTGGGTAATTAATTTAATTCTACCTAATTTTCTCCCCTTTTATATCAAAGTTTTCCGTAAAAGAGGTATTAGTTTATTCTGCTATATATACACACTCTCTGACTACCACGTCCACCCAAGAATATTCATGGGTCCTCGCATATCTGACATGCATGTAAAGTGCATAATACATGACTAATCGGACTTTGAAATGCCCATGCCATCAATCTCATCCAAGACGATTCTAAGATATCTGCAGAGAAATTAAGATAGCTCTCCAGAACAATCAGATCAAGATCATGGCCTCTGTGAATGGATAAAACAGTCAGTGGAGGCCATGTCAGATGGAAGCTGCTAGAGCTAGCAAATGCAGTAAACTGGGAAAAGTCGATCGTGATCTGAAACTTGGCCAAGTTCTCCTTCAAGATCAGAAAAGCCGGGGAATCAAACATGTACGTATAACCAGTCTGATGGACTACTGGAATATATTCTCTTGGGGAATCAAAGGTAATTGAGAGGTGAAAGTTTGATGGAAAGATCATGAAAGAAGTCGCTGGATGAGGAATTTATGTTGACTCTAAGAACCATTTCTCTAGTTGCTGAAACCTATAAATAGATCTAGGAGACCGGCATGGAGTTTTCTCATCGTTGATCAGAAGGTGATGAGAAGAGGAGGTCTTACATGAAGATAACAGCCTTAACTTCTTCTGGTAGCCAAGGATGACTTGCCTTTGGCCCTCTTTGCAGGGCTTTGGGGACCTCTTTCTTCATCTTTTCTGAATTCAAAAGTCCTGGTGTGGTTCACAGCAAGTCTCCTTAGCTAAACTGAGTGGCTCTTATCTTTCATGCTAGATCTTTTCTCTTCTTGAATCAGATTTTCTCAGTACATAGATCGATGTTACTGGCATCATCGTCTTTAATGGTGGGATATTGCAGCGCTACAAACATTAATATTACTGGAGATTTCGCAGGTTGTGATTTGGAGCGCGCTTATTTTAAGGATCTAAAATGGCTCTGACTGCGTGCCTTAATGCTCTTGCACAATCATTAAGATGTTTCGTTTATCCATGAGTCCATGACATTGATACATGTATCTTCTATTATTTTTATTTTTAATATCAATAAAATATTATAATTGCTAAAAAATTATAAGGTTAAAGTTAGATATTGTAGAGTACTGTAGTATGAATTAAAAACATTATCATGGTTTGGAACATTAACGATGGAATAAAAAATGTATAGAATCCACTGTACGTTTTTAAATATTTATCTTGAAGCAGTGAACAAACTTTAATTCATCAGGAAGAAGCACGATGTGTTATTAATTTTCTTAGAAAACATTATGGTTTGAAACAACGGATTTAATTTTTATTATTTTTATTAAACAAAAAATGATTTGGAACCACGATTTTTGTTATATTTATGTATTAAGAACAAACTCCCAAGTTTGCAATATAGTGCATACATATATATACTTTTCGAAACTGCAGAAAAATCGATGAAATTATTCTGAACTTGATTACTAAAATTTTGTGACAAGAAGTTAATTTTCTTGTAGTGAAATGAATGAGTTTATTATTACTTATTGTTGTTTTTATTACTATTTTATAATATATTATTATTTCCCGGTTACCTACACCAAGTCTACTGATGTATATTAAATTACTGACTAAAAATAAATTGAAAATTAAGAATAAATCATCTTATAACAAAACCGCTTGAAGTAAATACAGAATATTTAACAAATAAAATATCAATTAGACATCAATTTAATTATTTTCGGTAACTAAATTTTGTCTAAACTTTAATTTAAGTAAACCCAACACATAAAAATTAAAGATTCAAGATTGGCAAATTTTTTACAACATACGGATCATAATCTTTACTAGCTAGCTAGATCTACTTCATTTGATAATGCATGAAGCTTGACAAATTAGTTCTAAACTCTGACTCAATTCATCTCCACTACATATTATATAGTAGAGATAAAAATGGGCATTTTACATTGTTGAGATATAAAAAAGGGAATTTTATGGATTGCCATCTTATTTGAAGTTGTCATGAATGCCTCAGAGAAATTCTAGCCTCTAGGCTTGATACAACTATATCGACTACAAAGTTGAGACATACAGGCATAATTATATATATATAGGCAGTATTAGAGAGGAGAAAATGGTTAGATCTCATTATTATATATATATATATATATATATATATATAATTTCATGATGTTTAATTCCTAGTAAATTTTAAATCGGAGGGATATTGATTGGTAAAACAAACAGAGAAAATCTCATAAAACTACACATAAGTAATGAGCAATATTCTCATAAAGTATTATCTTCTAATACATTTTCTTCTTCTCTATTTTTTCTCTTTCTTTCTCTTATTTTCTTTCAAATGCTTTAACCATTATATTATGAAAATGATATCAGTACTTCCTGATTTTACTTCGATACATCGTGACGTGGCTGCATAGTTGGCAATCTCGATAAGAGAAAATCTAGGGTTTAGTTGCAGTTTTTATCTCCGAATTTATCTCTTACTTGGACCGTAACGTGGATGCCACGTCAGAATGTAAAGTTTTGGAAGTGAAAAGCCACAGTACTTATATCACCGCTTTTATATTATTGACACACTAGCTAGGAATTAGTTTTGCTACAATTTTTAGTTTGCTTCTTCTATAGGGTTTTAGTTCCTTGCTCCTTGACCTCCTTTCCAGCTTCCATATATACCTCCTGTCTATGGTGAAATGATGGGTTTGAGATGCCCATGCCTCATTGTTTTTTATCTTCAGATGCTTGCAAGAGATATATATCAAAAAATCTTTCCATTTCACCCAGAGAAATCCCGGCTTCCTGGCCAAATGCAATAATATTGTCTTCCAGCCCCTAGAAATAAGCACAATATACTGGGAAAAGGGAATTTATAAAACCCCAGAAGTACTACAAGAGGATCAAGTAGTTATCTGAAGTAATTTCCAGCCCCTAGTCTATATACTCTCCTTTAAATGCAGAATATATTCCTAGCTCGTGAGGATTGAAAGTTTGACGTACGCAAGGCCTGGTCTTATCTGAAGTAGTACTCTGAAGTCTAATTTGTAAGCCGGCCAGTTTCATAGCCTATAAATAGAAGACACGGATTCAAGCCGTTCCCATCACTGAATCGCTAGCCTTGGGAAAATTAAGAAGTAGAAGAAAGAGGTCTTACATGAAGACAAGAGTCTTCTTCTGGTAGCCAAGGATGACTTGCCTTTGGCCTCTTTACAAGCCCTCTGGGACCTTCTTCTCTGTGCATGTTTGGAAGTCTTGAGGGGTTAATAGCAAGTGTCCTTGGCTAAACTGAGTGGCTCTTGTCTTTATGCTAGATCTTTTCTCTTCTAATTGGATCAGCCTGCGGATTAATTTAATCGGTAAGATCAGGTTACATGAAATCAAATTAAGTACATATTGAGCATTTTTTCTTACCAGCTAGCTACTTTTCCTAAGATTGAAAAGTACTATATATTATTGGAAAATAAAAGTTGTTTGATAGAATAGTTGCATTTATTTTAAATTTATGCTTATTGTTTTCTATTGAAATAATAGAAAACTGTAATTTAGGTTGGAGATTTTTGCATCAACAATAACAAACCTACACCATAGAAATTTTAGTAAAGTAAAAATTGTTGTTTGCACTTCTTTTTTCATGGTTTCTTGTTAAAGAAAACACTTCTAAACTTCTTGACTCAACATTCTTATTTCTTCCATTACTTCGATCATTTTTCAAGCTTTTGAATTTTACATCTCAACAGGAAGAGTAGAAGAGAACTAATGGTGATATACGTACGCAGCCACATTTGAATAATTTACATCTACAGGAAGAGCTAGAAGCTAATTTTAAGAGAAGTACTAATTATAAGGGAGAAACTTGTGGGTAAGAATAGGAAACAGGCTGGCGTGAGCTGATTGTAAGGGGAAAACTGGCTGGCGTGAGCTGATTGCAAGGGGAAAACTGGCTGGCGTGACTATTTTGAAACAACAAATCACGAGGAAAAGTAAATATTATTGACCAATGAGCACAAAAGTGACGTTTTTTCTGTGAGTTTTAATTAACGGGCCGGCTTAGAGTACTGTTATCATTGAGGTGCATATATATATATATATATATGTGTGTGTGTGTGTGTGTGTGGTATGACGTGCTAAGAACATATATGCTGTATCCATCGGAGAAGGGGTTTTAAAACAATATATATGAACAATATATATATATATATATATATATATATATATATATATAGCTAGCTAGCTAGCTTGAGTTAGTGAATCTAACAGCTTATATGCCAAGGGGGAGTCCCGATGGGGAGTGATACATGAATTATCTTCCGGAGGAGTACTGAAGGACCGTTTAGGAAATTAAGGAAGCTGTTATCATTGAGGCACTGAAGGTAGAGTCTATAATTCATGCAAGTCCAAGTTTGTAAGTCTTTTTAGTAGTGGAATATTGATCATCATTTGGGCAAAACTCCCCCTAGAGTAGGTGCAATTGTCACTGAACTGCGTCAACAAACTGTGTTATGTGCCGTCATTATATGTGTGCGTTAATCGGGTAATTGTTAAATGTAGTGTTACACCAGCGTCATAACACCATGACACCTAATTGGTTAATACCGACAACCACGCCAGGAAATATCAATAACACGACCCATGCATATATTCAAGATTTGAGATTGACCATGCTTGCCTCCTTCTAATTAAAGAGCTTGTCTCCTTCTAATTAAAGAGCTCGCCTCCTTCTAATTAAAGAGCTTGCACCTTGGTCAATCTGGAGGAAAAACCATGAACGTCCCAAGTTGTATATATGGTTGGCGGCAAGTACTTGTTCAATTCCACTCTATTTATGCTAGATGCATTCGAATGCTTGAATGATCCCGTCTAATTATAAGTTAGCTTATAATTATTTTGGGAAGAATGTGTAGCTCAAAAAACCATAAGTATCAGGATCTTCACCTTAACTAGGCCCAATTAAGTGAGAGGATCGACAAGAATAAAAATGTTTCTTATAGATCAGTGAGTAAAAAAAATGGCTTTATTTATTGGAAACTGTGTTTTCCTAATATAACATAGCTTGATAATTATTTATAGACGACTTGGAGAATGTATCAAAAACTTGACAAAGAAGAAAAATCAGGTCTTTTATGGAAGCATATATACAATAATTAATAAGAAACACCAAACTTTCTGGATCGATCTTTGTAGAAAATCTCACTGCCTACAATATCTAATTAATGCAACTAATTAATGCAACAAATGAGGCCTTTCGCTCATAATTTTTAGTTTTTTTCTTCTTTCACTGCCTTCTCTCTCATTTTATTCCAAAGAGATCTCTTATACGTCTTTCAAAACATAAAAGGAATCATTCACATGCACATCGTACGAAGTGCAGTAATGGTACTAATGGGCAGATGCCCTTTTCTTGCCTCTTTTTTTTTTTTTTGTTTCTGATGATTCTTTTGGACCACGAAAAAGGTTAAAACCAAAAGATATAGGAATGAAGAACATAGATCGATCACTTCGTGTCTGATAAAAAAGCAAAATTGACATCAACTAAAAGCCATGACAAAGATCAGATGCTTCATAAATTTCTCTTATCTATATATATATATATATATATCTACGTAATTAATAGTACCTGATAATTCTAAGCACTTAAATTACACAGTTATACCAAAAGAAAGATGCCTCGATATTTCTCCTTTTCTCTTGTAATTTAGTTAGATGCTTCTTAAAAAACTTTATATGATAAAAGATCTGTATATATCAGAAGATAAATATCGAAGAAGAACTTTGACTTCAATCAAAAGACTTCAATCAAAAGACACGACACATTCTTCTCTTGAGGCATGGCTGTTAGTTAAGTTAACTGTACGTTTCCTTAGCAGTACACAATAAAAAGTGTGTATAATATTATATAATATCTTTATTTACTTATATAAATATTTTTTTAAAAAATATAATGTTATTTGTTAACAACATATACTTTAAGCTACTAATATATATTTAAAATATATTTATTTTATTTTTTATTAATATTATTTACATTTCATAATATTGTAATTTATAGGCAAATATTTAGAAAAGTTCATAGGAATTAAGCATCACATTATATGTAAACCAATTAAAGATTTTAACCGAAGGCAAGAAAAAGCCACCCACCCCAGCAAATGCAAGGACTTAATTTCTCCTTCCAATCCCAAGGAGATAAGGAAGGGCGGGACAGCCATCTTAAACAGGAGCCAAAGAGGGTTGTTTCATTCCCATGATCTTCTATTCCATCGTCAAGAAAGAAGGTATTATTTATTAGAGTGTTGATTCCCACACAGAGTTTGTGCGTGAGTCATTATTCTATTTATTATTAAAGCTAGATAAAATATTTATAAATTATTTGAATAAAAATATTAATTTTAAAATTTTTTGTAATATTTAGTATTTCAATTTAAAGGGCTATATTATGAATTTGGAGTTGGGTTTAAAACATAGAAAAATGATATCTGTATTGTGTTATTTTACTCTAAGTTTTACAGCGTGAAGTTGCAACGAATATGGAATTGGCCTGGTTGACATTTTCCTGTTTTAGATGCTTTCAAGAACCAGAAGATCAGTCTTGACGAGAGAATGAAGAGCAACAAGAACTTGGACTTTATGAATGGTACAGAATAAGCATTGGCTTATGGGAATGTCAAAGAGATGCCTTTGGAATAAGTGGAGTCGATAGCAAATGCAAATAATGATATGTATCTAAGTATGAACCATATGCAAAGCCTCTCCTTACAGGCTTGGCCATCACTCTTATCATTTATGCTCCAGAAAAAAGAGGGAAAAGGTTAAATATCTCAGGCACTTAGAACATATTCTTCATGGGAAACAAGAGGATTGAAAGTCTGAAACTAGAATATTATCAAAGTTTGATGTACAAAGTGATTTAGATCTTCAGCAAGCAACCGGCCTCAAGCAACTATAAATAGAGGAGAAAGGATTCAATCTTTGTCATATTAAATTTGGTGATCAAAGATCTCAAAACAGAAGATAGGTCTTACATGAAGAGATGAGTTTTGTTGGGTAGCCAAGGATGACTTGCCTTTGTCTTCTTTTGAGGCATTGAGAGCTGATTTTAACTTGCTTAGTCCTCTTTGAGTGGTTCAAAGCAGGTGTCCTTGGCTAAACTGAATGACTCTTTTTTCATGCTAGACCCTTTCTCCTCTCATGAGATTCTCCTTCAGTACTAATCTATCTTATAGATGACAACTGAAAATAGTGTACTGGCAGACCAAGTAGGTTTATTTTAATATTGGTCTCAGCATTGCATTTCTTCTTAGGAGTGATATATTTTGTTGAATATGTCTTCTTATAATTAAGTTGTTCCCAGTATTTACAAAGAACACATAAACCTAGCTAGATTACTTGTATTTTGTAGAATATGCAGTTTTGCGTGTTACTATTAATGCTCAGTTATGTATCATCTGCACTTGTCTTCATCTTTTGTTTTTCTTTCAATTATATGACTTTTTTCTCCTTTTTTGTCCTCTTCTAATTGCTGGGGTTTATATTTTCTGTTTTGCACAAATATTCATGTGGTCTTTCTTTCCACCAATTTCTTCTATTATAAAGAGGACTAAGGGCTTTTTATCTGTCTTGACTTTTTTGTTGACTTTCTCTTTTCTCTCTTGTTGTCTTTCTTAAAGGGTTTAATCCTCATCTCGAAATTTTTATATTTACCTCTTTTTTTAAAGTAGAACAAGCAGGGACATTTTCTCTCATCATATATTTTGTTATCTTACTTTTGTAAGGCAAGAATGAGGCCTTTCTTCTACATAATTGATCTATAATTTTTTGGGACATCAAGTCAAACTCGTTCAATATTTTCAACATAATTATTGTCAAATTATTTCAGATTCTCAAATTAACCCGATTGACTTAATTATCAACTCCTTCTCTCTCAGATTTCTCAATATTCTTCAGACTTCCACGAACCACAGAAATTGTTGTTGCAGTTGCCATGCACACCTCCCTCCCCCTCGCCCCCTCTCTCCCTCTCTCTCCCTCTCTCTCCTCTCTCTCCCTCTGAGATGAAGACGTTCAAAGACTGGGAAATAGTGTTAAAGAAAAGAACTGAAAAAAAGAAAAAAGCACTGATAACCAACTTGGTGGGAGAGAGAGAGTATTGGATGGGGACATGTAAACCTCAGTCATCTAAGGATAAATTAAGGTTATGGAGATTTCATTCGTAGGTGTTAAAGAAAAGAACTGAAAAAAGAAAAAAGCACTGATAACCAACTTGGTGGGAGAGAGAGTATTGGATGGGAACATGTAAACGGCCTCAGTCATCTAAGGATAAATTAAGGTTATGGAGATTCCATTCGTACGTAATCTGCAGGTATCTTTTTACACTGAAAATGATCCTTTTCAAGGCTGCTAATTATTTCTAATGGTTTTCAAAGATTGTATATAAAACTAGGCCTTGACGGTGTAATTTTTGCTTTGGTCAAGTTGGTTAGTATTGGCTCAACAGGATTGATTAATACGAGCTTGAAACAAAACGTAGAGCTGTGATCATATAAATCATCTCTCTCTCTCTCTCTCTCTCTCTCTCTCTCTCTCTCTCTCTCTCTCTCTCAAGTTGACATCCAACTGTATTACAAATAATTCGTAAACTTCCAACTTCCTGGACATGGGGATCGGCACGGAGAACCATTTCAGTTTTTCACCAACACCATGAAACTAATGCATCTCAACTACAGAGATTTTTTTCTCTTTTGGCAACATCATGACATTTGATTCTCAAATATTTTTAGTTGATCATGTTGAGTTTCTCTACTCTCTGAAATTTTACCACAACTTGTAGTGGGTGTCAATTTACCTGATAAAATTGATGAGACACAGAACTACCACAATTTGTCATAGTCTTCTCTATTTACAATTCATCCACGGTATCGTGAACCACTCTGAGAACTACTAGGCTCAAGGAACTGTGGATGAATATATGTGTGAAGATAGTAATAATGACCCTGTTTGCAGCACCATGGACCATTGGGGTATGCATGCATGTAACATCTCCCTCAATAAATGGAGACCGCATGTCTTACTGGTGTTTCTCATTTACAACTTTAACACAAGATATCTTTTCACTTTGCCAGATGTGAGAGAACTGGAATACCAAAACTATTATGAAAGAGTCACAATAAGGTGAAATGGATGACCAAATCGAAGGAAATGATGTAAAGCGAGAGAAGATTCATAAACCCAAGTAAATATCTCATGCTTGCCTATCTCCTAACCGCCAAGGTATATTTGGGAGACTCCCAAAAGTCGGTTTGGTTGCTGTTATTGGAGTTAAGTGCGAACAAAACTCAAACAGGGGATAATAGAATTATAGTATGGCAATCACTTTAGTTGGTGGGTGAAGTCCTCTTCGGTGAGTCAAACTTGATCTTTTTCTACAAAATTAGTGAACCAGGATTAAATAGATTGGTTTGGAAAGTGTGCACCTTTGTGGGAACTGTTTATGGAAAAGAAAAATTGAAAAATGTCTTCAAGGGATATATAAACACATTATATTCTACACCACTTTTAAGAGCCAAGAATCTTTTATAAGGACGTAAATGGATTAACTTGTGAGGACTACTATTTAAAATTTTGTAGAACAACTCCTATGCATCCAAGTTCCCTAGCTAGTGGTGTTAAAATGCTAAAAGATGTTAAAAGAACTGTTAAACGAGAAACAAAAGAGCAGCTCTAAGTAACATACGAAAGGTGGCTTACAGGAGAGATTTTAAATAAGAAACTAAAGAGCAGCTCTATGTAACATACGAAAAGTGGACTACAGGAGAGATTTTAAACAAGCTCACAACAATCAAGCATGTTCTACCTGAAGAAAGTAAGCTACTGTAGGCTGTACACCACTGCCAATATAGGTATAAACTTCATCAACAAAGACTGAATCTTCACATTCTTTGCAGAAACTGAATTTGTTCACTCATATACTGAACAAGCAACAGAATACAGATATTCAAACAGGAATACTCAATCACATCTCATCGACAAACTAGTACTATAGATTATAGTTAAAAGAACAAATCCTTCTACTTTATCTGAAGCTAGCTAACTCTAATGCACAACAAGCCGAAAATTTCACTTCTTTCGATGCAGCTTTGCACAAGAAAAGAGGTCAACATCTATCAATATATTACTTCAAGGGGATTGAAAGACTACCAGTGATCCTAAATGTTCTTTCAGTTTCCAAGTTGCTTTGGATACTACGGTCTTTTCCATGATGAGTTAAAGTTTCTATAAAAATAAAGAAAAAAAAAGTTGCCATCAGCATCAACCGGAAGTTTTCAATATCGGAAGAAAAGAAAAACATTTTGAAAGGAGATACATTTTGTGTATAATTATGGATGATTAAAGAAGGTTCTTGAATGCATACTGCAATTCTCGTGTCTGACCAGTTTTAACAGTCAAAACTATAGGTTACACACTTGCCCCTAATTTTTCAACCTCAAAATATCCTAGAGGACACGGAGAGAGGGATAAAACATTACAATTAAACAGAAAAGGTAAAGCTACATAGCTTTTTAAGAATGTAACCCAGAGGTGTGCATGCTATTAATATCAATAAATCATTCCCTTAGGCTGCACCTGCATCCTGTCACTCACTTTCAACAACAACCAAAAGGAATGCTGATCTAGTCATTTTACTTCAACAATGCCTCCAACTTGGGTATCCGTTACTTTTTCTGTGCAGGAATGATAGATCTGGCACTTTTCGCAGCGCTGTGTCCTCGTTTTAATACGGTCTCAAGCAAACTAATCTTCTCTGAGAGCTCTTCAACATTCATATTAGCTGATTGAACCAATTTGTCAGCAGTTTCCAGAGCCGAACATAGCTGTAAAACGCCTGGGCAGGGCACAGGTTAGAAACAAAGATAGTATTTTGTAGGTCTGTAGCTTCTAAAGCACTTAACCAGAATGTAACAATATATACACTACTAGAAAAGAGCTCTCCGTCGACGGTTGAGACATTTTGAGTCGGCGGAGAGGTATTCCGCCGACGGTCTTTTACTCGTCGGCGGAAAAAGCTGAATCCAACCCAACCGTCGGGCGGAACAACCAAAGACTTCGCCGGCGCGCACCCTAACATGCGTCGTCGAGACACAAAACTGAAGTGCCGGCGCACACCAGTACGAACCCGTCGGGGAACACAAATTTCATCCGCCGACCTTGCGTTACAAGCGTCGGCGGATAATAATTAAGCCCCGACGCACCATTTGACCCATCGGGGAATATTCTTTACTTCCGCCGACGCACCCTAACACGCGTCGGCGGACTCAAAACTGAAGTGCCGACGTGTGTAATCTGGCGTCGGCTGAAATTCTGCGCCTTTTCTCCCTCCCTCGCGCCCTTCTCCCTACCCGCGCACTTCTCCCTCCCCGCGCCCTTCTCCTTCCCCCGCACCCTTCTCCCTCCCCCGGCCTGCGCCCGCTCTCTAGATCTCCCTCCCCCGGCCTGCGCCTGTGCCCTAGATCTCCCTCCCCCGGCCTACGCCCGCGCCCTTCTCCCTCCCCCGGCCTGCGCCTGCGCGGATCTCCCTCCGCCGGCCTGCGCCCGCGCCGTTCTCCCTCCGCCGGCCTGCGCCCGCGCAGTTCTCCCTCCACCGGCCTGCGCCCGCACCCTTCTCCCTATCTCCTGTCTGGTAATTTGATTTGGTCCTTTTGAATTCTTTATCAATGAACAATTAAATTTGGCAAAAAAGCGCTACTACTGTATCAATTTCTCTATTACTCGAATGACCCTTGTCGGTATAGCCTAGTTGAAGCTCAAATTAATCATTTCAAGTGGTCCAGCTCAATAGAAATCTCACGTATTATTTGCATATCCTATATTTCTTCTTCTACTTCTTCAATTTTTTCTTCTTTTTTGTCCCCTCTTTTTGTGTTGGTTGTCACCTCAATCTTGTCTTTTGCCGTTGGCTTTAATAAAAGTACCCATTCCACTATGAAAAGAAGGGAATTATAATTATCAATGGGACTGGTTGCCGTTGGGTCATGTCTCTCTCTCTCATCTCCTCTCTTTCTCTTCTCTTCTCTCTCCTCTCTTGTCTTTCTCTTCACTCAGAGGAAGATTTTCAGCACGTATTGGTTGTTTTCTATCAGGGACTTATGGCTGTAGTTGTTTTGTTCATTGTAGTTAATTCACTGTCCTAAAATTTGTCTTTATTGTATTTATTCTGCTCTCTCCTCTCTCTCTCTCTTCTCTCTTCTCTCTTCTCTCCTCTCTTCTCTCTTCTCTCCGCTCTCTTCTCTTTCTCTTCACTCTCTTCTCAATTATTTTTTTTTATTTTTTCAAACATTCCGCCGACGTACCCCCTGCAGTCGGCAGAATAGATTCCGCCGATGCACCGAGGTTCGTCGTTGGAAGATTTCCTCCGCCGATGGTTCCCAGCGTCGGCGGACAAAATTCAGTCGCCCGACGGGTGTTTTTGTCCCGCGACGGGTTGTTGCGTCGGCTGACACCTCCGCCGACGGAGGTTCCGACTATGTGACGTTACCCGTCGTCGGAGTTCCGCCGACGGGTATTCCTGTTCTGCCGGTGCCTTTTGCCCGTCGGTGGATAACACTTTTTTACTAGTGATAGATCTCCTCCAGCATACTTACCTTTTTGAGTTCATAATAATTTTGCTAGAGTGAAAGAGAACAATGAAACAAGAAAATAATAAAATAAATAATTAAATTCAAGTCATAAGAGAGAGGGCAAGCAAGTGCAATGGTATGTTGATTCGGGTTTTCATATGAAAAAACTTGTGTCGTGACGCTTTAAAAATTTTGAATTTTTTTTTCTGTAGTGATTTTCGTATCCCCTCTAGGCCCTCAAATGAAAATTTTAGAAATTTTTTTCCCCTTGGTTAAAGTATTTGAGTTGAATACATTCTGAAACACTTAAAATCATAATCCACAGATCACTTCTCCATTGATATGCACTGAGCACACAAATAATTTTCATATAGAATGCAAAAGTTTGCACTTTACAATTCCCAGCTCGTTCCTACCTTCACGGAAGAAAAGAATGAAAAGCACCTCAACCGGCTAATTTTTCACTCGGGAAAAAACAAAAAGCAGAAGATGAATATATCAACAAATCAAGACCGGGACAGAATTGACAAATGCAAGCATATACAGAGCACTAATTGAGTCATGCAAAAGAGATACTACATCAATGGGTAACGTCTTTATTTAACCTTTCATTTGCTTCTGTTGCTCCTTTTTTTTTCGCTGCTGTGTTTTCTTGGTTTTTTTTGGGTGCTTATAGAACCGATCGTTGACACTTGCTCCTCCAGCAAACAGTTCTCACCCAGAGACTGCATCGGCGGAAAAATTTAATACTTGCGATTCGGTATTGGCATCCGAATTCCCAAATCAGAAGTGAAATTGCGATCCGAGAACTGAGTAGGCATATCTGCACTGAAGGGTCCGTATTGACCCGGGAAAATGTATGAGCCGGGTCAATGCGGTTCAACCGGGTTATCCCGCCTGTGGAAATTAATGCTTGTTTTCTGAGAGCTAAAAACGTGCTTCCTTAGAAAGATTTATTAATTACTCGTCGATCCGTATAATTAAGCACTCCTAACATGATACAATATTTAAAGTAAACACTGTAAATAATACTGTACCCTTTGACAAATGACATGTACAAGAATGTAATTAAGAAGGCGGGTATTTGCACTATAACGAAGAATAATGATTCAGGCACAGCCGAGTCGGACACAGCGGCTGTGCCCGAATCACTACTCATATATGAATGATCTTATAGGCGTACGTGCAGCTCTGAAGAAATCTGATTTTGGGTCTATGAAAAATTAAACGGGGCGATCGAGAGTTATGTAAAACTGTTTATTAAGTGCCCGCGCTATCTAGTCCCGGCCTGCACACGGGGGGAGGAATTAATGCGTGTTCTTGCGAGAGATCGCTTAGGAGGCCACACGTGTCACGCACGCATTTCCCAGCTTGTCCGATCGAGAGATGTATAAAACCCGGTACAGCCGTCATTGTGCAAATCAATTAAGGTTGTTGGAGAGACAGACGCGAGAGAGAGAGAGAGAGCATTTTCTTGTTCGAGAATATCGATCAGTGAGAGAGAGAGAGAGCTAGGGAAGATCGTTCTTGGGTCTGCAGTGAGATCGATACATATATCGGACGAGATTAAAATGGGGTTTGGGAAGAGAAAGATTGAGATGAAGGAGATCGAGGAGAAGAGCAGGAAGCAGGTTACGTTCAGCAAGAGGCGCAAGGGTTTGTTCAAGAAAGCGGCCGAGTTCTGCGATCTCACGGGAACCCAGGTCGCGATCCTCGTCTTTTCGCCCGCTGGCAGGCCTTACACCTTCGGCGACCAAACCCTAATCGATCAGCAGCTTCCTGATGATGTTGATCATCTTGCTGCCGGAGTACATGAAGAAGAAATTCAACCCTTAACTAATATGGCGAGCAGCTGCTTCGACGACCTCGCTCTTGATCAGTACTACTGCACCCACGAGGAGTTTCTGCAGCAGCCTGATGATATTCTTGAGAAATTTCCTACTAGTGCTTCTTCTTCCTTGGGGAGATCAGCGATGAATATGATCTTCTTCCCGACGACGTGTTCTTCTCAGAGGATGACTTCTTGTTCGGCACTGATCACCTAGAGGAGATCGAGTCGTTGACACCGCTTCTTGAATATCATGATGATCAAGCCGCGGAGAGGACGACCGGTACTGCTGCAGGTCCGGTACAACTACTTCCGCCTCTTCTTGATTCCGATCGTGATGAGTACTCCATTTCCATGGATGACTTGTTCGGTGCCACTGCCGCCGGCCTGGAGGACTACGATCTTCTTCCCGACGAGCCCATTCGGATGGATGATCATACCGACATTGATTGGTCCCTCATCATCTGAGGGGCGCCTCGCGCTCGGCCGGGTAGTACTAGTACTCATGATGTAAATTTATTTTCAGTTTTGATCATCGATCTCATGTAAACTATGCTTTTCATATCAATAAAAATCAAAGATTATTTCCTTAATTCATATATTGTCGTCTTTTAATTCATTGTTCTAATTTCCCAAGATATTATTAAGTGCAAGTTTTTAATTCCTAGCTAGCTAGCTAGGGTTTTACACCTTAATGAATTGTGTAATCGTCAGTACTGCATCGATCCTGTAGAGATCATTATGTTGTTAATTAGGGATTCTAGCTAGTTGATACATACTGTTTTAAATGAACATTACGTACAGTTAGAATTAACTACTGAAATATTGATCATTTCTTGGTACGTAGAGAGTTTTAGGGGTTCGAATTATATAAACTGTACCATACAATATCGATCGCCACGTACGTTTTCACTTGCTTGTACCTGATTTCCCTAGAAGTGGTGACGTGCAAGTGGCGTTCTCCACGGGACTGAAACTGAGACTAGCTAGAAACAGATTCAGCAGGGCATTGAGGAACCTGGAAAAAAAGGGTAGGAATCAGCTCCCGTTTTCAAGAACAGGGAATAAAGAGTATACTTAAATTACCTAGATTTGGTTCTGTTGGGCTATCAAAAAAAGCTACAAATTCCGACATGCACAAGACAAGAAAACAAGAAAACAAGGAAACATTTACAAGGTTACGCATCAAGCATCACATGATTCAGCATACACAAATTACTTAAGAAAGAAACTGCATCACAATAAAAAAAAAAAAAGGAAGCACAGTTAAATCTTCTAACACCAATATACATGAATTTGCCAGGAGGAGATCATTCTCTGATTAATATACATAAATCAACGGCAGGAACGTACAATTTGGAAATATATATAACGAGCTGGCAGAACAGAACAAGTGCTAGCTTTTGTTACCTCCTACTTACAACGGAAACTGATCGAGGAGAGGACTCATGAATTAGCTCCGAGGATCTACCATGATCTGAATCGGTAAGAATCAACCAGCTTCATTCCTTGAAGAACAATAGAACATATAGAACAACGTCCATGAACTAATTAGGAGAGATTACTTAAATTACCTCAAAAGGATGATCAATTCGAAATTTGGATCTGTTTACTCGGCGCTCGTCATCTCGCGATTTTAGAAATTCTTGTGAATGGAATCGAGCCAGAAATATTTGAGCGTATACTGATTACCAGTAAAAGAAAATGCATCACAATAACAAATGATAATTGATCACCTGAACGTAATTAATCTGTTAACGCCAACACGAATTTGCCATTAGATTCTCCACTTCATAACATAAATCAGCCGCAATAGCAATGTATAAGTATAACAACGCGCGAGGCAGCTGAACAAGCATGGCCGACTTCAGCTCCCTGATCTTACAAGAACTGATGAAGAGCAAATACTAAAATTACCTCAGAAGATTTATCGTGATCAGGTTTGATCTGTTGGATCTGCGCTCAAAACAATCGCGTTGATTGTAGAATAGTTACGTGCTAGGCTTCATTAATCTTGACTATCTACGGAAACTCCAATGGCAAGAGCTCGCAAGAGGCAGTGACCTGATCAAAGCAGAGTAGAGCAAATTCAAAAGAGTTCCGGAGGAGGGAATTATAACAGTAGCGAAATAGATCTGGGAGACGATATATTTACGACCTTTAAAGGGAGAGAGGGACACGCGTCTCTACACCTGAGTTAATTGGCTTAATTTGTCGTTCCCGCCCCCGCGCAGCGTATTCTCAATTTTAAATAAAGAAAACTTGAAAATTCAAAGTGCAAGACTACAAGCTACAAATTTATAGCAATTATTTTCATAAAAATGATTTTATTTTATTTTAAATTGGATAAATTTATCCTAAATAATTTTTTTTATTTTTTTAAAACTTATTACTTAAAATAATTTAGTGTGATTGATATATTTATGTGAATTCATTACTACAGAAATAAGTTTGAACTTATTATTGAAATAAAATTTAATATTAATATTTATATAATTAATAATAGTATTCTCAATATTTTAATATCCGAACCGGCAGTCGAACTTATTGGACCTAGTTGGACCATTGGTTCAAATCGTGAAAGTTATATATTGTGAAATTTTAAATAACTATCCAGAATAAATCACAAAAAAAAAAAGCTTTGATATCTACTGTTTACGTTATTGCTCTTAATGATAAGTTTAAATCCGCCTGCAACACAAAATTTTCTTGCTTTCCTCTTTCTAAGTGTATTTCAGTAAACTACACTGGGTCCCACTAGACTAATTTGTGATCAGACCAGACCAACCCGCTAGATGGACCCGATTTCAAGGCAAAATGGGTTATGGATGGAATTAAAATAAGCTTTGGTTCGGGTTCAATCGAATCAGACCGGCCAATCCAATAGAAAACATTCATTATTCCATTTTTGTTATTTTATAAAAATTTTCTGGTAAGTTTTTGGTTTTATTATTAATTGATATTAAGATTGTATGAAAAAAAAATTGAAAGTTTAATAGTAATATGTTGTTAATATTAAAAATTTTCAGAGGAAATTGTAGTTGGTCATATCGTAACTTTTTATACTAAAGATGCAAGTACAATATTTTCCTTAGATTCTTATAAATGGTTAAAGACAAATATTAATAACTATGGAAGAGTAATATCATATATATGGAAACAATAATGCATTGTATTTGTCATACTCGTCTTTTCCAGGGAAAGCTACAGTATTGTTGCCTTCTTTAATAAAGCAAATGGACAAGAAGTGCCTCATGGTGGCGCCAATGGCCGCCAAGCTTCACCATTGGTGTTATAAGAATGTCTCCCACCTCTAACCTTCCCTTAGTCATATCTAAGATACAATAAGATCTTAATAGTTGCTCTTATAATATAGAATTGATAGTACTCACACTTTATGGTTTATTGAATATTACATGTATTATTTTTAAATTATTCTGATACCTTATATTTTATGGAGTTTTTAAAAAACCTGAAACAGTAAGGTTGTAATAAATATTAAGCCTACATTCAAACTTATCAAAATATTTGATCTAGTAATACATTATTTATTATATGAAATGGTTGTAAAATGAATCCGTATATAGTTTGGTTTTTTTTTTTTTTAAAAATAAAGTTTTTAATATAAAAATATAGGAGGGGGAAAAAAAGTAAAAATCAACGTTACGCAGCTAGAGTGGACACTCGTGGTGCCTCCGACGACCGCCCTTCCCCCACCCCTCTGCTTCAATTCGATCGAGGATTCTGATTTACATTCCTCGCATCGCGGAGGTTCTTGGGATCATCAGCATCTCTTTAGCCAGGTATCTTTTAGATCCTGTTGTTACAACGGCTGAAAGATCTAGGGTTCACGGTCGGTCGCTTGCCTTCTATTCTCCGTTTTGTTTTTGTTTCTTACCGTAGTTGGTCTCTTTTTGTCTATTTGAGTGGATAAGTGGTTTTTGCACGTGGTTAGATCCTTGTGAGTGTTGGATGCTCCAAATGGATCATCAGTCGTTGCAGATTTTTTCGTTTGTTTTGGAATTGGGCGGGAGTATAGATTTATCAGAATATCCACTGACTTTCTTGTTTTTTTTTTATATTTGTGATTTCTAAAAGTCTTACTTACTTTTAATGATTTGGCTTGTTTAATTCTCGACTGCGAAGCATTTTTATCATCCGCTCGGTGATATTTGAATCAACCGGCTACGTTTTATTTACTTTTGATGTGGTGGCGTGGCTTTTTTTATTATTATTTTTTAACCGTCTTGCTGATTATGATTCGTTTTCAGCAGCTATCAAACATGTGGGGAATTCTGAGGCAAAATGTTGGACGTGGGGGCTTCCCCGCATCGGTAGGATGATAAGACCCTTTTTTTTCTTATGATATTAGTAGCAGTAGTCGTTTTTCTTCTGATCAGCGGAATTATGGGGTGCTTTAGATTCTTGGCCGGTCTTTGTACGGGATACAAGCTGCAGCTTCTGTGCTACCGAGAACGTTCTCCACTGCAGCAAAGGAGGTAAATTACATAAGTAATTGTTTATGGAAAAGAGCGTTATTCTTAGTAGGGGATGTTATCTGTCATTTAAAACTATTTATATGATTTTTAGCTTACGAAGTGATGTTATTCATGATGGCTTATTATTTATACAGCTTTCCATTTTGCTATTCAAAGATTGTGATAGAATGTTGGATATAGCATGCAGGGCACAGAAGCCTAATCTTTGTTGTTTGTAATATTGTAACAGATGACTGTGCGTGATGCTTTAAACTCTGCACTTGATGAAGAAATGTCTGCTGACCCAAAAGTATTCTTGATGGGTGAAGAGGTACTCTCGCCGAAAAGAACTACTTATTGACTAAATATTTTTTTTATTTTTATTAGTTTAATAATCACTTTTTGCCTGCAGGTTGGTGAATATCAGGGGGCATACAAGGTTAGACAAATTCAACACTTGAGATATTTCTTTTGGATTGATGTTGCTCTTGTAGGTTTTTCTTTAAGAATAATGATTCATGCACAGCTGCTGTGCATGAATCATTATAATATATTTCTTGAATTTCGTGAAATATATTATTTTATTTTTTAGTGAGAGCCGCTGTGCCCGAATCACCACTCTTTCTTTAACCGGTGTTCTTTTTGGGTGTAGATATCCAAAGGTCTTCTGGAGAAGTATGGTCCTGACAGGGTTGTTGATACACCAATCACTGAGGTTACTTCAGTCTTTTTCTTCTTTTTGACAATTATCTTTGAGGATTCACGGACGGACCTCATTGCCATCAACTTTTTCAAATTTCTGTAACTAATTCGTGAATAATTCATCAGTACCTTTTTCATTGCACTTCATGAAATTTTACAGGATTGCTCATTGGTGATATGTTCTTATTTCCTTGTTCATTCGTTTATTCACTTGTTTCTATTTCTCTTTAGGCTGGCTTCACTGGGATTGGAGTTGGGGCAGCTTATTATGGTCTGAAACCTGTAGTGGAGTTTATGACGTTTAACTTCTCTATGCAGGTTTGAGCTGCCATTTTTATGAAAAATAGTGTTCTGCATCATATTTTGTGTTTTACCCATGTGCTTATTCATCTTATCTGTAGATCTCAAGAAAAATTATAAATAAATAGCAGAACAATAGTTTGATTTGTTCTGCTTGAGCATTTTGCGGTGAAACAGAACATAATATGGTATGCTTCTACTACATGTCCGGTCCTTAGTAGCTTTGCAAGTTTACTTCCTTAAGTTACACTATGGTACTTTTGTATATCATCATACTTTATAAAGAAAAGTAAAATGCTTATGTTATCAAAAAAAAAAAAAAAAAAAAAAACTCATAGCTTCTTAAAAAGAGATAAATTTGATAGTGATGCAATAAAGGGTTGAGTTCTACTGATTTCTGAGAGAAAGCTTAATCATCATTGGATGTCTGAGGTCAAATATACAGGTGTCTTTTTAGTGATTTAATTTTAGACAATGTATGCACCTCTGCCTAGCGGGTCTTACTGGTTACCTTGTAATGCAACTTTTCTGTTCAGTTTTCATGTTTTTTTTTTTTGAGAAGTTGTGTTTTATTTCATTGAATTGGGGAATTACAAAATGATGTTACAATGTCGGCTAAGGTGTCCAAAAAACAAGGTGATTCTCATTGACTCCTTTTTTTGCCAATTCATCAGCCCTACCGTTAGCACTCTTAAGTACATGGTTCCAGCTTACAATAGAGTTGTCTAGAGCTAAGGCACTTATCTCATTAAATATGAACCTATGCCTCCATGGAGGCTTAGAGTCCCGCTTGAGCCAGGAGATAATTGTCTTGGAGTCACCTTCCACATGGAGGGGGCCTAAGATCCGAGAGTTGCTAACACACTTTAAGCCTTGAAGAAGGCTCAATGCTTCAGCTAGTGTTGAAAGTTAGATGGTCCAAAGTTAGATGGTAGGTACATTCATACAGGCCTCTCTAGAATGTTCAACCCAAGATCTCCATACTAATCCGGAATCAATACCGTGAAATAGGCTCTGAGTTTTTAACCATCCAATCACTTGATGAAGTATTTGGTGGCAAAGATCTTCCCATTGCATTGCAGCACTATGAAAGACCCTTCATTTCTTTCTCTCCAAATCATCCATGGGATATAGCCACAACAACACCTGAACATTATCCTGCCCTTAAGCCCATGTCTAAAGTAACTAGCCATAGGGAGTAGTCCAGCAATGTCACGAGGGAGAACATAGTTCACCCCAAACATTCCCAGGAAGTAATCCTAGATTTTTTGGCTGTAGTTACATTGGACAGTTAGGTGATCAATGGATTCAGTTGCAATCCCGCATAAAGGACAAAGATTTGATGTTATCGGAATTCCTCTTCTGTGGAGTATATCTCTTGTGGGAATCCTTCCTCTCAAGCAGCACCATGAGAAAAAACCATTTTCCTAGGGCAAGAAAGTGACCATGCAGCAGCAGCCCTGTGCTTAATTATTCCACTGTTGGTGAGGGATTTGTACCCCGAATTTGTAGTGTAGCAGCCCTTCGGATTTGGCTTCCATAAAATTCCATCTTCTTGATTTCTATCTAAATATATTGCATTCAATTTATCAAGGAGAGCTGATATCTCAATTGCTTCAGCATCAGTCAGGCTCCTTCTAAAACAGGATTCCCAATTGATGTTATTCAATTGCCCATTTGGCGCTAGCTCAGAAATGAAGCATGATTGATCTTGAGCAACAAGGTAAAGCCTCGGAAACATCTCAGCTAAGGGGACATGTTCAAGCCGCACGTCAGTCCAGAATCTAATATTGTTCCCTTTCCCCGGATGGAGGATTACCCTTTGATTAAAAAAGGAAAAAGATTGCTGATCTTTTTCCAAACAGGAGAGAGAGAGTTCTAGTTCTCACATTTTGGAGCCACCCATTCCTTGGCCTATTATCAAGCCGTCTAGTAACCATTCTGTTCCATGCAACACCTCTATCCGTGTTCAATTTCCAAATCCATTTCACCAACGTAGCAGAATTTATCTATTTAATTCTCCGTATCCCCAATCCGCCCTCCTCCTTTGTCTTGCAAATCTCCTCCCAATTCAATAGATGCATTTTTGATTTTTCAGTTGTGCCAAACCATAAGAAATTTCTCATAATCCTTTCAATAGCATTTGCGACAGATAAGAGACAATGGAGAAAGGAGAGGAATTATGTTGGGATGCCAATGAGACAAGACTTGATTAAGGTAAGTCTACCAGCTTTCGATAAGAACCTTCCCTACCAGGTGCTTAATCTCTTATTTAGCTTCTCTATAACCGGATCCCAAAGCTGAGCTGAGGTCCTGCCAGTGAAGAGAGGAAGTCCGAGTTATGTGGTGGGGAGGGAGCCAATTCTGCACCCAAGCATAGCTGATACTCCGGTATTTTAAAGGGGATCTTTTGTAAGATGAATGAATTTAGTCCCTGAAAGGAAGAGAACCAGCATCCATTTGTGTTATATCTACATAAGGGCCAATAAGTAATCCCAAGACCATTATTTTGGAAACTTTTCTGCCGCTGAGTTAACTCTGGTTTCATTTTCTTTGTGAGAGAATTCGAATTATATTTTCATCTGAGTTTTGAAAAGTCTGTTTTTTTCCCTCTTTTGCAGGCAATTGACCATATCATCAATTCTGCTGCAAAATCAAACTACATGTCTTCTGGCCAGATCAATGTTCCTATAGTTTTCAGAGGGCCAAATGGTGCAGCAGCTGGAGTTGGAGCACAGCATTCACAGGTTCAAATTTTTATTGGACTAGGAACAAAACTTGTTTTGTGATGGTGACCGCTTTGTAGATCATCTGAACTGGAGATAGATGCTGGGTTTTGGTGTGATATATTGTACTGGAACTATGAAAAAGACATGGACATGGCATTAATTATTTGATATTGTGTTTGCAGTGTTATGCAGCTTGGTATAGTTCATGCCCTGGATTGAAAGTTCTTGCTCCATACACATCAGAAGATGCAAGAGGGTTGCTAAAAGCTGCTATCAGAGATCCTGATCCTGTAGTTTTCCTTGAAAACGAGTTGCTGTAAGTGGTTACACAATAGGACAGCAAAACGAATTATTGGTCTAATCTCTAATGATTGTCTGAGCTGGTGTAATTCAAAATAGTGTCATGCGTTGGTGCGCCTTACCTTGAGTGTGAGCTTGTGTGCGTTTGTGATACATGTGGTGTGTATGTTTGTCTAAGTTTTAATTTTTTACCATGAAAATTTTTACTCAACTTTCATCTCATTCTTAATCTGGATGATGCTACAGATATGGAGAATCATTCCCTGTGTCAGCTGAAGTTCTTGACTCCAGTTTCTGCCTTCAGATAGGAAAAGCTAAGGTATAGTTATATTTTCGTAGCAAATAAAAATTTATTCCTTTGTGCTTGAAGTTCTTACCTTGCATGAAGCTTTTCTATTTGTCAACAGATAGAAAGAGAAGGGAAACATGTGACAATTACGGCTTTCTCAAAGATGGTTGGTTATGCTCTTAAGGTGTGTTCTGATTCTCATCCTAGTCTCTGGTGTGTGTTATATCTGTACCGTCTGAGTGGGACAGGGATATGAGCATTGAATTATATTAACTCTATATTTGGAATTGCCAACTAATGATTTCATTTCTTTACAGCCATGTCATCATTCATGACATGGAGTTGAAGTCTGAAGTTCATGATTTTTTCTATAGTTATATTACACAATTTTGCTGAAAAGATGGAGGTGAGGGGAGCATCTACCCCCCCCAATCTTGATATAACTTTGTTAATCTGGATTTGAGAACAACCTCTTCAAAACAAAAAAAAAAAAAATTGCTGAATAGATTAAGTTACAAAATTTCATGGAATTTAACTTTAGCATGCAAAAAGATGGCGAAATGTTCATAAGAAAAATTCTCATGTGCACATCTAGATATGAGTGATTTGTGTAGCTCAAACATATTTGGCCCACACGAATGAACCTTAGATGGGCCTTACATTATTTCTTAAGCGCGTATTGAGTTTTATATGTCTACTTTTAATTATTTATAAGCACATAAAGAAGATGACATTAAATGTCATTATTTTAGAAGCATTTGTCTTTTTGCATCCCAAAACTAAAATTAACTGCTTTAAGAGAATGTTAATTATAATTAACTGTGGGGCCTGGATGCAATTATGATGATATTACAGGGCATGGGGTTGTAATCTTAAGCTCTAGAGACATGTTATAATTCAGAGGTTTGTAGGTCCTGAAAAAGTGAGTGGTTTTGCTGAGAGTTCTTTTTATTTTCCTTTGTTTTTCCTTTCAAGTGTTGTACCCACCTCTAACAACATACTTTGTTTGCTATTGAGGCTGAGGACCAATTGCAGGCTCGTATATGAATCTCTTTGAGTAGTCTTGTGTGATGATTGTAACTTATTTATTAATCTGAATTTCTGTTCATTAAATCTAGGAACTGATAGACAAAAAAGTTCTTTCATGCATGTAACATTTGACCAACTCGGTGACCAGGCTATGCGAATTCTGGAATTTTTCAGCATCCAGTTGTTATTGATTACTCAGTTCTGAATGGCCAATGATATTTTCATAAAATAGACAGAACCAAAGTTCATGTAGCTTTGTAGTTTTAAGCCATGTGGCTTGATATGAGTTAAGTTTTCTTCCTTTTTGTGTCTTTACACTAGTTAAATCTTGTTTATAGATTGTTGATGACTGTAAAGTTGGGCCGAGGTTTATCCTAAAATGATTAGCCGTGGGACTTAACACTCCCCCTCACGTCCAGGCCTAGTTTCAGCTTGAGACGTGACAAATTGGGCTACAAGCCCACAGACAGAAGACAGAAGGGAAATTGGGCTACTAGCCCACAGACAGAAGGAAGAAGGCAAATTGGGGAGCATGCCCACGCACGGAAAGTGGCTCTGATACCATGTTAAGTCCCACATTGAAATGAAGTGAAAAGAATCATGGGCATAAAAGAAGCTGACAATGAAATAAAACTCAAGGGATGGAGGGAGGGAGGGATTTCCAGCATTAGTCAGCCCCCAACACCCTTTCTGGCTTTACCTGTACACAGGGTCTAGGTCTGATTGCATCCCGTTTAACTGGCATGTCTAATTCAGGTTTTATAACATGGGTAGCCATGAAAGACTTCCTTGGGACTAAATGGTCTGTTTCAGGAAGGTTTGACCTGGTCTATCAGTGTTTCTTGGTTCCAAAATTCTTTAAATATGAACTTTACCTGAAGCTAAATAGGATGATAATTGGGATTTTCTGGTGTCAACCTTTCAGCTTTGTTGGGATATTCTTTTCCTTGGAGGTTCTCAAGGAGAGCAATAGATATCCGATTCAAATTGTTTTTTTTTATTCCCTGTGCTTAAACCCTTCTGGCTGGTGGTAGCAAAAATTGCCCCCTGGTTGGTTCTAAGATTCTTGTCAAGTTGTTTTCATCTTTTCCATTAAGGATTGTTAAGATTAACAATTTTGGTCACTTTGGACTTCTTTGATTTTTGTTTAGTGAGAGAAAACTGACAGCTTTGTTCTTTTAAACTTTAGTAGATGTTTATTTTCTTTCCTATGTAAACAAGAAAAGGTGCATGGCTAATATATATTGTTGAATTTAGCAACTGAATAAGGGAGAAGGTGTAAGGTAAATCAGTAGGGCGTTGCTATCATGTAAAATATTGCCATTCTCTGGATGTGTCATGCACTTATGAAGACAATCTTCCTCAATTGTGCTTAGCAAATCCATTATTGTAGAATAAACAGCATCATGTTGAATTCCATTAGAATCTGGAAGCCCTGCCTCATCATATATTTTCTGGATCCACTAATGACTTTTGATATGGTGCCATGCAGGCAGCGGAGGAGCTCTCCAAGGATGGAATCAGTGCTGAGGTAAATTCACCTGAAATCAGCTTTTAATCTTCAGAGTGCTCTGCCTTTTATACTCGAAGCAACATCCACTAAACTTTCTCCAATCTTGTTGAGGCAGGTTATAAATCTTCGATCAATTAGGCCACTTGATAGGGCTGCCATTAATGCTTCGGTCAGGAAAACAAACAGACTAGTGACTGTTGAAGAGGGTTTCCCTCAGCATGGTATTGGTGCAGAAATCTGGTTAGTTTACCCTGTATACTCCTGCAGTGCTATTTTTTTCCCGAGTGTGTGTAATCTAGTCTTTTTTGTACAATTGTAGGGTTTATTTGGTGTGAAAAGCCTATACCAGTGAGGCTAGTGGTTAATTTAGTTTAATTGCGTTTAGAAGTGAGTTTACTAGGAATAAATTTGGACTGCAGTGTTTTATGTCGGTATTTATATTAAATCCATATAGCAGGTCTCAATCCTAATGTATTATCAGCCTTTTTAGTGGATCAGTTTTGACTTTATTTTGAAATACTTATTCTAAACCCTATTTGTTATCTGCTGTTCAGTGCAAGTGTGGTTGAAGAGAGTTTTGAGTATCTTGATGCACCTGTGGAAAGGATTTCCGGTGCGGATGTTCCAATGCCTTATGCCGCAAATTTAGAGAGGATGGCCCTTCCTCAGGTTTGTTTTACACCAAACTTATTCTCGTATCAGTTCACATCATTTCCTTGGTTGGTCTCTGAGTTATTGGAAACGTAAAAAACATTGGCCAGGTGGAGGATATTGTCCGGGCAGCCAAACGAGCATGCTACAGATCAGTTCCACTAGCTGCCTCAGCTTAGCTTGACCTTCAAATCCTGGGGATAATTCTTTTGTCATTTTGACGCTCTCTGACAGAGAAGCTTTGTGTTTCAAACTTGGGTATTGTATTTTGAGAACCGAACGCCTAAAACTTCCAAGTTTTGGTTTCGCACTGTGGGGCCCATCAATGATCTGCCCGGTGCTCTAGTCAAGCTAGAAACTTTGAGGTCCTTCCATAAGGCTAGAAACTTTGAGGTCTGAGAGATTTTGCGGATCAGATTGCCATTATGTTTTGTAAATGTTGGGGAGGAAGGAGAGCCTGTCTCAATAAATTTGATTGGATGTTTACTTATTTGAATGAAAAAAAAAAAAGCTCATCTTAATCGTGTTAATTCTCACTGTACCTTTTAAATAAAAACTTCAATAAAGCAAAACAGAAATCGTGGCTCAAAGGCTTGGGAGGAAGATAAAAAGAGGCTGGAGGTTCTCTGTTGAAACTTTTTTTTAGATGGGGTTTGTTTGATTTTGTGGTACAAGTACGTTCTAATGGAGCAGAAAAGAGAAAAAGGGAGCTTTCTGGTTTCTGCTCTCCACTCCGCAATCCAGTCAACTTCAGAAAGAGCGAATCCCAACGTGATGGCGCGCGAAGGGACGAAGCCTTACTCAATCATCGTCTTCCCCACTCACTTTTGAGACTTACTTGAAAGGGAACATTCTGGTTTCTGCTTTCAACTTCGCCTTCTAACATTTGTACAATGAAGAAGTATTATATCGAGGTTCACTATCTCCGGTGGGACAACCCCCCGGAGCTCGTAGCCGGAATGCACCACATACTCGAGGTACCGGGTCCCATCGCCGTTACATCTTCCTCTTTGTTAGTACATAACACATACTGAAATCTATACACTAGCTCATCTAATTGTCTTAAATTTCAAAAATATCCTTCTAAATTTGAATGAATTCCTTTTATTTCATGAATAACGAATCTGCAGGTATGCTTCAAGCACAATCATGCATGTGTAACAGCTCAGATTATCTTAACCGGTGCTTTTAGGTACTTTTGCTTAACAGTGGAGCAAATGATTAAAACTTCAGTCTCTGTCCAAAGAAACACAAAAAAAACTGTGTCCTTGCAGCGGAGGGCTAAACAAGCTGTGCCTATGATGATTACACAGAAAACAAATTTATCCATCCATAACTCCAAACCAGAACTTCAAGGATTAATAACACTTTTACCTTATTAAAGCCACAAAAAAAGAGTTTACAACTAGAAGAAACCTTGCAATAACTGCAAATTTGATCATGAAAACAAGGACCAATCACTGCTTCTTTAAGAGATGATGAGCGTAAGGTGTCCATTGGCTCAGTACCTGTGTGCCAACTTTTCCCTCTCAATATACCATTGAGCATACCTGTAGCAGACATGCCGGATCAAAATTGTATTAGTTTGCCAACCTACATGTATCGCCAAATAGATGTTCAAGAAAATAAACAAATAAATAACTTGAAAGAAGAATGCTTTGTGTAGCCAATCAGTAACTCATATTCAGTCAAGTAACACTGGGTTTACACATAAAATTTGCTTGAAACAACTTATGAACAGGATGCTTGGATCCTAAGAGATGCCAGATATAACAAGAGAAATATATGCACACATTCAAATCCCAAATATTGCAAAGACTATGAACACAAACGAAAACCCAAAAAAAAGGTCTAATCTGAAAATTATAACTTGGTGTTAAGAAGAGAAAGCAAAATAGAAAACAATAAAATCTATATAAATATTCAGAAAAAAAACATACGTATAAGTCCCAACAACTGGGGTAAGAAGAAGAGTCGCACTGATCCAATTTTCTGAGACTTTCTTGTGGATTTTGTCAGGTAATCCCTTCCACAGTCCAGGCATCACCTTCTGCTGGAAAGGGAGAGTGAGTATATAACAGCCTTCATGTGCACCGGATTCTTGCCCATTGTAGCAGGAGGACTAATCAAATCCTGGAAGAAAAGTAACAGGAAAAGAGAATAAGGGAACCCACCTTTAATTAATTTACTAATTTGTCAGTTTCTCTAAAAAAATTGTCTGTGTCAAACTCCTTAAGTGAGTCAACGAGAAATTACAAAATAACAATGGAAAATATTATCAATTTTGTTCCATGACATTGTATCAGGAAGGAAATGTACTATAAGAATAAGAAAAAGCAGCTATCCTCGAGAAGAAAACAATTAAGAGAATGTTAACATCCAACTTATGAATAGAGACTTCAAAAACTTAAAGGAAAAAAATCATTAATAAAGCCAGAAACAAGTGACAACAAGAAATCAGAGACGGTCTTCTGTTCATAATTATCTTCCATTACACGCAAAACCCAAAAATGCATTAGTGGTAAACATCTGAATAACTTTCTAGTCCATCACTTATGTCCATTAAAAATTTTGTATAGAAAAAAATACTGTAATGAACTGGTATTAAGCAACAAAAGCATAATTTCGATCAGCTGCTTAGATTCAAGAATTGAACAACTCAGATACTTCCAAAAAAAATGAAGACGAAACAACAGAACCACGTAAACCATTATTCCCCAAAAATAATCAAGTTGAGTTTCCACAAGCAAGTATTTGGCTATCAAAGCAGCAATTTACAAAAGCATCCTCTCGAGCATTATAAACACAGCAATTTCAAACTACAGTAGAAGAGAAAAATAGAATAGTGCATTCATAAGAAATAGTGGCACCAAATACATTAATTAGCCTCGTCAAAGAGAAAGTTGGTTTCCATCCACAAGTATCCTCACATTGAAATGAGTGGAGTGCCAAACACCATCTCAACCACAAAGACAAAGAAAAGTGAAAGAGCTTTCCGATACCATAAGAAAAAACTATGTTCCTCGAAAAAAGTTAATTTTCTAGACCACCCTGAGCTAAATATTGATCAGAGGGAATGATTCCACAGCACCCGTTATGCGTTTAAGGATTCTCTTTATAACCCCGATGAAAGCCAAACCCAAAAATTCCTCTTGCAAAGTGCAATGTCAGAACTTCATCTCACAGCTCGAGTTTACCAAACAGACTGATTCGCCAAACCCAACCGTCGGACATATCACATAAATCCCAATAAATACTACTCGAAAGAGATGTTCAGGTGAGATCCAGATTTTTATTAGGGCTTCGGTCGATAGAACAAAACCTCCCCATAACTCGTCTGGAAATTAAGAATAGAGTAATAACAACATCAAACGCAGAACAATCGATCAAGAGTAACTGACCTGCGGCTGGCGATAGAAAGAAGAAGGACAAGGGATCGGTCGCAGGCTTGACGATGAACCAGGAAGCAGCAGCCTTTGTCTCGCACAGAACCAAAAATCATTTTTGTCCTTGGAGCGATTGATTTATTTGAGGAATTTATGGGCCTTGTTTTCTATATGCACTTGATACATTGAGCCCATGCCTAATATTTCATTGCATAATTATTAGACGCAAAAACAAAAAAACAAAAAAAACAAAGAAACTTATTGTTTTATTTTAATTAAATTTTTTATTTAATTTAAATTAAAAAATTAAAATAGAGACACTAAGTTTTTTATAGTTCTTGTGTCGTCACTAGTGGAAGTTTTTTAAATGACATACAAGTCTAAGGAAAAATACAATTTCCTAATTCCATTCAAGAGATTCAGACATGTAATCTATAAAAAAGGACACAATTTCCTAATTCCTTTCAAGAGATTTAGACATGTAGTCAATAAAAAGGACAAAAAGTCTTAAACAACTTTTTGAATAACGATGATAAAGCCAAAGGTTGAAATACCAAAAAAATATTATATATTTCTTATTATTAGAGGTTAAATAGTTGTTTCAACTTTCAACTTTTAAATTTCTATAATAATTTTTAAAAACATATTAATAATTCGGAAAACATTATAAAATATTAATTTTCAATAATACTTGTATTATATTTTAATATATTTTAATTTTTCTTTTTACTTCAAACTTTATATATGTATTAATATATTGATTTTAGTAAGAGTGGTGATATGGGTGGTGCCATATTTTACTGTAAAGGTTTACAGTGTGACATGCATCTACGTTGGTAGTCCAAATACGAGAGAAAATTATATCTATTTTTCTATTCTATGTGTAACCCTCAACTCTAAACCTTATCTAAGGGGAACAACCACATCAGGATGATAGTTCTCAATTAGGTACCTTATGGCGTACTTCATGACGTAGATGCTAAAGGGAAATTTTACTTACTACACTACCCATACAATAGAGAAGATAATAGGTTCGCAAAGTAAGAATTAAAAAAAACCATGCTTCCTTAGTTGTGTGAGACATTGATTTGTTTTTATGTAACAAACCTTTTTTTTTTTTTTCTAAAACCCTATAACTTGCACCTTAGGTGGATGCCACCTGTGGCATCAATGTCGAATGATATTATGAGGTACATTTAGCATTATTCTATTGCCCCTCTCTACATCTAGAACAATAGATTCTTGCATACACTCGTACTTAGCATATATCACCATGTCTCTTAGCTTAATTATATATATTTTTATAAATACTTCATTTTTAGACATAAATTGTCTTGTGAAAAATTAAGATTCAAAAAGAGTGGTGATATGAGTAGTGCAAAATACTAATACAAGGGTTTACATCATGATAAGGCGTCAATATTGCAAATGAAGTAAGAGATAAACTAGAAGATAAAACTTATAAGATAATAAAATATTTAAAAATAATTTCTATAATGCCATATTTTTACAGTGAGTTTTTACATCCCGATGTGGTTGTCCTCTTGGCAGCTTAGTTGGCAGTCCATATATGGTCTAGGGTTTAGGCTTTAAGAAGCTAGTTCTTACTTTATCTCTTACTTGGATTGCCAATGAGGATGCCACATCACGCTATACGCCCTTACAGTAAAATTTAGCAGTACAAATATCATTACTTTAAAATATTATCTTCCTATACTATAAGTAAAGCCCAAACCCTACCTTTTAGACTAAAAAAAAACCCAAACCCTAAATTTCACTTACCTAGACCACCAATGTTACCACAATGTAAAATCCCAAAGTAAAATCAGGTTGTTACCATTTTTCTTCAAAAACTGCTTTCAAAGTTGAATTTGGTAAAATAAATATATTAAACTATACAAAATGATATCTGTACTCTTTATTTTACTTCGAAGTTTTTACATTGTGATGTGGGGATCCGAATCCAACCTAGAGAAAGTCTAGGGTTTAGTGTTTACCCATAGCATAAAAAGATAATATTTTATAAAAAAAAAATACTGCAACCGATTTTCTCTCCAAGATTATCTCTTACATGAACTAAAAAGTGTGGAGGCCGCATCAAGATGTAAACTCTTGCAATAATACTTCGAAGTGCTTGTATGACCACTCGACACTATATAAGTAACTATGTAAAGAGGTTAGAAAATTTCATTATTGCTCCAAATAAAATATTAGAAAAAAATAGGAATAACGTAGAAGAGGACCAAGTTGGTATATATATGCTTCATAAATTCATTTAGAGGAAGGATATTTAATATTAAAAAGGATATTATCACATATAATACAATAATGAACTATCATTATGATTGATAGTACTACTATACACGCAAGTAAAGACAAATCACGGAACTTTCCAAAAGGGTCTTGATAAGATCGACTTGGACATTTGTCAAAAATCTATAATCGAGAACAAAACATTTATAAATACTCTTAGAACATACAAATTCTGACATGTTTATAGACAAGTATTGATACTACAAATTGTGAGCATACAAACTCAATTAGAGCCTCGTGCTTCTTCTCTACGAGTTATGTAGTTCCATAATCTTTTGGCTCATTTGGTTGTGCAAGTAATTTATAAAACTTAATTAGTTAATCATTTTATCAATTCTAGCTTTAAGATGAGTGCTTCTACCAAACTCTGTGATAACAGTGATTGAGAGTCAATACCAGTGTTTTAAAAACCGAACGGGCCGGTTCGACCGGGTTTAATTGGAACCGGGACTTTGAACGGTTCGGTTCGCTCAAAGACCCAGAAATGGTAAAAAACCGGTTGACAGGCCGGTTTTGAGCGGTTCAACTGCTGAACCGGAAATCGGACCGGACCAGTTGAACCGGTTTACTTAGCTTTTTAGTATTTTAATAGTTTTTTTGTATTTTTAATCTTATTCTTTGTATATAGAAATCTTTTTATGTATTTTCTAATGAGAAAAATTTCATACCGATTGAACCCGATAGATCCGGTTGAATAAGAATCTGAAGCTCCACCGGGCCGATCACCGGTTCGGTTTTTAAAACATTGGTCAATACACAAATTTCTCCTACATTATAATCAAGTTTTCATAATAAATCAATCGCTTAATTAGGTAATATTGGATGAACCATCAAACCCAACTTAATTAAATTTTCGAAGTTATCCTAAAAGTTCTCAATTTACATTATTTTCCCTCTCATCAATCCATGCACGCGAAACCCCATTTGCAAAATCTCAAATGAAATCATAGAAAATATGCAGGGAAGAATTGGACTCATAATGACGAACCCTTGACCGGTCAAAAGGAGATCCGTTTCATATTAAGAGCCGCTTATTGGATAACAAACGTCTTAATTAGAACAGATTTTGGTGTATTGATTCATTGAATGAGATTAAGTTTTTCTAGTGAACTCTTTTCAAATAGAGAGCGTATTCAAAAGCTATCTTATAATGGACCATTCGTTCATGGTTTAACCCCAAACGCGTCTACGACCAAGCATGGGTCCCTTCCTCTTTCGCTGGGACCCACTGTAATCGACCAATCTCCATCGAGGCCGGCCTCCGAGAACGATACGGGTAAGGGTATTTTGGTGATTACGCTCGTCGTAAAGAGGTCAACGAGACTGTTCTGAAATCTTGACTTTGACGTTTTCTTAAAGCCGGCGTACGCTGTCTACGTGGCCCAATTTGTTCGACATCTACCGCCACGTCAGCTCCGCCGATATTTTCTTATTTTTATTTTTTGGGGGGTGGGTTCGGTCCGCTGCGAGTACCTGATCGCACGACCAAACGCCAACGAAAACCACCAACCCCGGGTTCAGTAAAATCACACTGCCGGGTCGGAATTATTAATTATTCGCCTAAAAGAAAAGAAACACAGTTACTTACTAGAATACACAATTAAAATTTTTTTTCCTGTTTTGGAAGAAGACTTTAATTACTTATTACTTGAGTCTGTTAATTATAAAATACATTATATTTTATATTTAAAATCTTTTAATTTTGTATTTTACTAAATGAAATGTTTAAAGTTGATTTGAAAAATAAAAATAAGCTACAATCAACTAATACTGTAAAGTTAAAACTGAAATATACAAATTTTTTCAATGATATTCTATGAATATAACTTTGAAAATTGACCAATTTGACTAAATAATATTTAAATGGGTCACTGATTAAAATGTCCGAGTAATTTTATTGCATCTCAACGCTTGTGAACCCATTTTCTATAATCCGGGTGTGTGGAACCAAATCGAACCGGATGGGTCGGTTACTGAACATCTTGGGTGCGTGGGTGGTACTGGTGGCCAGACCCTGTCCAGTAAAAACTGAGCCTTTTACAGTCGTGAGAAATCGGAAAGTCAAAGCAAGAGTTAACTGTAGTTAAGCGGAGCTTCCCACGTCGCTGTCAGGGATCTGGATCCTCCGATCTGGACCGTCCGATGAAACCACCAAGGACAAAAGAATGCGAAATGGTCCCCACGTCAGATTACCCAAAGTGCGAGACAAGCCATCTTTCCATATTTAACGAACCAAAAAAGCCGTTGACCGATTGACTCTTCCTTCCACTACCTAATGGGCCCCACTTGATTTTATCGTACGGTGGAGATCAGCCGCAGCATTGCGCGGAGCACCGAACCTGTACGGTCTCCTGTTTTTCCATAGTCCCGCGGTACTACCGTCACTCTTTTTTGTTTCTCTCTCTCTCTCTTACTCTTTCTCTCTCCTGAGCTCTGATAGACGACGACCTCCTTGATAGTTGAATAATAATAGTTTGATCTTTTCTCTTTAGGAAAAATAGAATTAAATGAATAAGAAAAACGAAGGAAAGTGAGGAGAAGCCGCGAAAGCGATCAAAATCCCATTTTCTTCTTTCTCTGCTTGGCCGAATTTCCCCTCGGCTTCACTGTTTCGTCTAATCGTCTTCCTCCACATCGCAATCCGGTTTTGTCTCCTTTGACCTGGAAATTGCTCGGGGGGTGTCGTTGAGGAGATCGGGAGGAGTTCACTGGTGGTTCACTACGTCTTGATCATAGAGGAATTCTTGCGTTTTTCGGCTCTTCCCTCTTCTCTGAGCGACGATGAAGTCGTCGTTGAGGAGGCTGCGGGGGTTCGCTCTACACAAGCATGATGGCAAGGAGAAGAGGGACTTCCACTCCTCCGCACAGTTGGATGAGCTCGCTCAAGCGTCTCAGGTCTCTTTCTCTCTGCTTCCTGCTTCTAGGGTTTTTCTCCCTGTTTGAATTTTCGCCTTTTCATTGAGATCCAAGTTTTTGGACTGCTTGCCAGTTTAGGGGATCAAAGTGTGAGACACTCAGTTATATCTTATGTTCCGGGGTTTTTTTTTCGAGATTTTGATTGCTATCGCTGTAAGCGGACATAATTTGTGAGGGATTGGGAGTTTGGGATACAAATTTTCATCACTTTATCTATCAGATAGTGGAAATAATTTATGAGAATTGGGAGAGTTTGGGTTCAAATTTTAGGGCCTGTGGCTCTGCATTATGTAATTTGAGTTTTAAAATGGGGGACAACTAACGTATCTTGCCTTTGGCTTTTGCCGAGGATCTACTCATAACATTGCAGCCAAACAATGTAACTTAATAAATAATGTTTGTGGTGCTCCTTATGGCTGCTGAGGATGCTACTACTTTGAAAGAACTTGAACAGTACGTGAAGAGTACAAATTAGTTTGGTGCTGAAAGTGTCTGTTTCAGCTTCCTTTTTAACCCAATTGAATTTAATTTTCTGCTACCAAAGTGTATCACTTGCTGCTTATTCTGTATGTCATCAGATGTATTATCGTGTACTAAGGCTGAAATTTAAGAATGTAGCCTTTGAATGAAGTGTTCGCACACCAACAGTCAAGTTGGGATAGATAGGTCATCTTCTTCTTTTCTCAAACTTCTTTGTGCCTGTGGCTATGTGCCACCTTGGCTGTGCTTATGATAAAAGCTAAGAAGACAAGTTATGAATAAAAGGGTGCGCATACCAACAATCAACTTGCGATTGATAGGTCTTCTTGTTCTTCCCCTTAAACTTCTTTGTGCCTGTGGCCCTGTGCCACCATGGCTGTGCTTAGGATAAAACCTGAGAAGAAACCTTATGAATGAAATGGTGGACGTGCCAACAGTCAACTTAGCGTTGATTGCTCTTTTCCTCCTTTTCCTTAAACTTCTTTTGGCTTGTGGTAGATGTGAGCTGTGCACCTGTTTATGTACTTCAAAATAGTTGTCATTTTCTTTCTCAGATTTCCAATTTTGATGCTTCTTCTGATGTTTTCACTAGAGAAAAGAGAATGTTTGTTTTGTTGGAAAAACTTGTAAGACCATGATGAGATTAACTTGTGTTGTTGATAAGAAAAATAGTTACATGATGAATCATTAAGTAGCAGCAGCTAGTGGATAAATGCACGAGTACTGTGACAGGATATCATGTGATGTATTCTCTAGAAAAAAGACCAATGTTTGTTCTGTTGGAAAAGCTCGTAATGACCATTGATGAGATTAACATGTATTGTTCATAAGAAATTATTTACATGATGAATTATTAAGTAGCACCAAGTGGGTAAGTACACGAGTACTTTGACTAGAAATCATTTGATCGTTTGGTATTATATGACTATATGTTCCACCATTTACAGCATTGAGAACAGATGGATGCCTTATTTGTCCTTCGCATCCATTCTAGTTACCTGTTCTAAAATATGTTTTTTAAACTATGTTCTATTGTATAAGTCTTGCTGGCAAATGATAGGTCAGACTGGACATAGAGGACTGACTTGGCTAATCTCAGGTCCTGATCATGATTATGCGGTTTTGGGTGTCAATGATTTTGAAACTTTCATCCTACTTGTAATTGTAGATAAATATTATTGAAATTCTTTATGAATCCTGCCATCAAAATTTGAAACTACAAATAATCTCCAGTTTATATTCTCTCAAGCCACAACACTATGATGATGCTGAAGTTTTTCATCATGGTGAATATTGATCCACCGGCATCTTATATGTTTGAAAACATTTGCTATTTAAATGATTACTTGTCCAATTTCTTCTTTCATACCTATAATTTTGCAGTTTTAATTTTTTTCCCTACTATTTCTATGCCATTTTAAAACTTTTTGAGGCATCTTTTTAATGAGTTGACAATGCCCTTCTAAATTTCGGGTGTCTGCCTTTACTAAGAGACCTCTGATGGTAACTTTTATATGATAAGAAAAGTTTTATTTTGTAAATGTCTGAATTATCTTAGAGCAAGGGAGGGAGGTGTTACTTTTACATGATTTGACTTATTTTTGTCTTAAAATTTTGTAGGATATGGAGGACATGAGAAATTGCTACGATAGTTTACTTTCTGCAGCAGCAGCGACTGCCAATAGTGCATACGGTATTGCTAATGCTACTGTGTTCCTTGACTATTCTTGTTTTCTCCATGTGTATTGGTTTCTAAATTGGGGATTTCCTGCAAAGTGATGGCCTGCATGCTGTCATTCATGTCATTGGTTTTATCATAATTTTTTATGTGTAATAACTGGTCTTTTTTTTGTTAAATTTAAAAAAATGATGGTATAAGAGAATGGCATTTGTGATGCTTGGAAGACAAGCATTCTTGTTAAAATATTATTAAATATTTTCACTTGTATAACGTTCTATTTTTAAATTTATATTTGTTTCGCGGAGAATCTATTTATAAATAAGCACATGGAAACTAGAGATGTCTGCCAGAGAAAGCTTCTTAAGGTCTTATAAAAGCTTTAGACAGAAGCCAAATTTGATGTCTCCCCACGAGCTACATCTATCCTGTAGAAGACATCTTAATTAGATTTTCTCTATTTTCTTGTGCATTGAATAGGATTTCTGAGAGGGTTGTATGGTATAACTTGGATAAACTAAATCAGAATTGATCAGTTTCTTTTGGAAATGGAGAAACTTCTATTATCAGTCTAAAAATGTTGAAGTGTACAGAGTACAATTAAGGAGCTCCTGGAGTATGACAGGAGTGAGCTCTGAAAGGCAATCTTCCCATGGAAGACACCTTTGGTTTGTCTTCCTGATAGGCAATTGGTTTCATAGAGCATATAAGACCATATTCTCTCTTCCAATGGGTAGATCTACATTTCCTTTGAATTGAGAGACAAATATCCAGGAGGATTGATGCTATTATGGAAGCACGAGGGATTCTGTTTGCTGTATCCCCCTGAATAAGAGGAGGGCCTGGGAAGTCTCTGAATAATTAACGTCAGACCATTTTGAAGGCTTGCCTTACAGAGATAAACATATTAAAAACTAGGAAGAGCAGTGTTAGTTTAACAAGGAAGCTGTTTATAATGGTCTTATGGTGGACCCTGTTTACCGGTACTTTGATAGTTATATAAATATTGGGGCAATTTTTAAACACCTTTGTTGTTTTCTTAACTATCTTCCTTCTTTTTCATTTAGAAAAAAATTGAGATAACAAGGAAGCTGTTTAGAATGGACCTATATTTTCAGACAACTATCACTGCACCGGTGAACAGGGTCTCTTATTATAGTTTGAAGGACTTAGAACAGTAGAGGAATATTTACTAATAGACAGGGAATTATGCAAAGAAGGGTAACTTAACATAGAGTTACCAAGAGATGGAGTAGGATGTAAAGTAATTTGTCGAGCTGATTTGGCCACAGTTGGAGTGATAATGATATGAGCAGATGCAGTGCCGATGTGTGCTGGTTATCCGCATGGAGGATAAAAAGAATTTCAGAAGTCAGATTAAGCGAGGATTCCACTTCTTGGATGTGCGCCTAACCCAAATGAACTAAGCGTTGAAGTTCATATGGGAAGCATGATGTATTACCGCATGAGCCTCATGAGCCTCCCGTGCCCACTGCTTGGATGAATCTTGCTTAAGAGAATTTTATGTCAATTTTTTCATTATAATGGGGATCCCTAGCCTGTTGTGTACCTTTGCCTTCTGGTTGTTAGCATAATTACACCCTTTCACAAAAAAGAAAATAAAAAGAATGGTTAAGATTTAGTTTTTTCTCAAGTCATTTTTTTTTCTATTTTGAAGTTTCTGGTTCAAAATGGATTAGCACTGTTGCTATCAGACATCTGTAGAGCTTAAATCTTATCAACTTATCAATTATTATTTTGACTAGATAAAATTTTATTTTGACATAATTTGATGCTTAGAGCCCTCTGGGATATATGTTTATGACAATTTATAGTCTGTAATAAGAATCTATTTTTATTTTTTAATTTTAATTTTTGTATTATTTTTTGGAGAGGTTGTTGTCTAAGAATCTGATTAGTTAAAATATAAAAAAGCCTAAACAAGCTTTTTAACTTTAGTTTTCTTCTGGTTTTGTGCCCAATTGAAGACAGATGTATCAATCTACGTATCTTCTTAATTAAACTTCTTATCAAAAACTTTTATCATATGAAGAGTTCTGTAACGTTCTTAATCTGTGTCGGTCAATTTTAGGTTGAAGTTTTCTGGTTTCATCCGTGATTCATTTTGATGCCTGTAATCTTTTCTTTCCGGCTTTATCATAATTCTTGAGCTATTTGGTGCTAATCAGAATCCTGTAGTTTGTTTTTTATTGTCTTCATCTCTGTTATGAATGATGTGAACTATTGGTCTTGCAGAATTCTCGGAGTCACTAGGAGAAATGGGTGCTTGTCTTCTTCAAAAGACTGCATTAAATGATGATGAAGACAGTGGTCAGTGCCTTAACAACCTTCTGACTAAGAATAACTGTTTATATTTTTGTTTTTTATAGTGAATAAGAGATGATATTGTTAAGCCTGAAGGCAAGAGATACTCGAACTAAGAAGAAGGCTTCACAAAGTGAGATCCTTAGTCAAAGAATGAGCAACAGGATTTGCCAAGCAAGGTATATGAATGTAATTTGATGCATGACCTGAAGCAAAGTCGTGAGTCTCATAGGAAACATGGAAGTGATGCCAAGAAGATCTGAATCTTTCTTGCTCCAACTGATGAAAGTTATGCTGCTTCAAGGGTAAGGGAGCCACCCATGCTGGAATGGGAAATTGATGTCCTGAAGGAGAGCGAGCTCAGCACAGTTGCCAATAAGTCCCCCGTTTGAAGAATGATAATGGAGCCATCTTGAGACTGGAAAAACCCTACCAACATTCGATGGGCTTGGGCTTTCATTGAAATATCCTTTAAAATTAAGGTTAAGAAAGCTGACCATGGGCTTATTGATGTAGAATGGGAGGAAGAAAAGCTAGATAAAGGGAGAACGAGGTAGAAAAGGAAGAAAGGAAGGAGAAAAGGGAAGAACGAAGAGATGTTTAATAGTCAATAAATTCGAAAAGTGCCGTTTTACAATATGCACGGCCTATATATAGGCTAATTGAAACCTAACAATTTAAATCCTAATAATAAACTGAATAAAAGATAGATTAGGAAACAAAATCAAAATCTCCTAATTCTACTCTGATTAGGATTGTTGAGTTCTGTTTTTACACCTAACATAGGTCTTAAGACCTTGTGCTACGTCATTCCCCCAAGTGGAAAAGAACTCAACTCCGGGGAGTTAAACTGCAAATGAGAATCCAACAAGGCAGGGGCGAGTTGACGTAGTTTGTCTTGAGTAATCCAAGTATCATCAGAGGAAGGACGATCTTACCAACGCACAAGGAATTGGCGATCACCCCCAGTCACAGAAGTAACATACTTATCTTCAAGAACATCCACAATCACATCTCGCGGAGCAATAGGTTGTGTAGGCAATCAGGGAAAAACTGAAGATGGACTTGCAACCATAGAAGAAGGCAAAATGGGAGGCTTAGATGTACCTCGGTAAGCAAATAAATCTGCCACATTGAAGATAGGACTGATAGACAAATCAGGAGGTAAATCAAGGACATGCATTGGATCCGAAGACGACGAGTAATTGCAAAGGGACCAATGGATCGGGCATGAGGTTTCTTTATGGCATTAGGTGGAAAGCGTGCAGGGTTAAAACGAGCCATAACATACTCACCAATCTGAAATTCCTTAAACCTACGATGTGCATCAGCAAAAAGTTTATAATTTTTATTACTCAAAGCAATTTTTCATTTTATCTCAGCATGTAGGTTATGGATGTGTTCCGCAATAGTGTGGGCAGATTCAGAAGGCCGATAGGCAGTGGGTAGGGGAATAAAGTCAAAAGGTTGTTTGGGAGATAGGCCATAGACAATTTCAAATGGGCTTTTACCAGTGGTGCGATTGACAGAGTTTCTGTAGCAAACCTTCTATATTTGCCTATTCAATTCACCTCGCTCGATGGGGTTCATCCTATAATGTGGAAGGTTAGGCAATTGGGGCATGGGGTGAGGTCAATGGCATGTTGGATGTCTCTCATAGGGGGTAACTCATTCGGGAGTTCTTCTGGCATGACATCCTGCAACTCTGTCAATAGTGGGTGAACACGGCTGTGGATGGGAACATCTGTAAGGAAGCGAAAACTGTCCTTGTGTACTAGTGCAAAAATTAGATCAGATTCGGTTCCTGCCTGCGCAAATTGTTTTGGAGATAATATTTGCAGGTGGTTAGCAGGGATAGTGGTAGGAGAAATGGAAACAGACTTTTGTGCAGGGGTAGGATAGTAACCTCTCATTTGATATCCACTCGTAGCCTATTAACAAACCTAGACACAGTGAATCTCGGATCCTCATTGATGTTACTCCTTAATAACAGTTCCTCAAATTTGGCAATGTAACTGTCTACACTAGACGATCCTTGCCTATGGTTTAACAATTGGTTGAACAACTGGTCCTTGTAGTAAGGAGGGAGATATATTTCTTTTAGCTTTTCTGTCAACTCAGCCCAAGTGGAAATGGGTGGGGGTCCCAATCTTTTATTGTTACGCTGAACAGTTTGCCAATAACGTTTGGTGGACCCTGCCAACTTCATTTTCGTGAAACGAATACGTTGAACATTGTCCATTTGGTACCACTCAAAATAATCATTCATGTTGTATAACCAATCAAGAAATGCAATGGGATCTAACTTTCCATAGAACTCAGAGGCATCTACTTGACCCTCCTAGTCATGTCAACTACTTCATCACAAGGGTACCGAGGACACTCCACATGGTTACGATGTCTACCTGTAGCTCTATAACCTTGTTGAGTAGGCATGAGGGGTTGTGAGTATTCTTCATCAGAGAAGACGTCCTACTGAGTAGTAGGTTGGTGGTCGGTCAAAGGATTAGGTGTTGGTTGTGGCAAGATACCCGCCGTGTGTGTTCGGTTATTCTTGTAGGAAGGTGACACGATAGAGCTTTGACCCCTAAGCGGTTCCCAACTAGGTTCTCTCAATGGTTGTTTTTCAGGATTTCTTTGAGTGGTCACATAGTCATCATGAAAGCGGTTAACCGATTTGGTAAATTGTTTAACTGCTTGGGCGAGTTGGTCAAGCCGGTTTTGGAGGTTGGACATGTTGGCCTCACTGGTGGTCACTCTTTTTTCAAGGTTATTGTGTTTTCTTTAAGGGTATTGTATTTGGCTTCAAAGTCTTTCACAATCATGATGGGAAGAAAAAAGAACAAGTATAACAAAATGTTGAGATAACTAAAATAACTAAAGAGTAAGAAAATATAAACTTTGGCTAACAAACAAAGTAAGAACGAAAATCAGCAATGAGTGGGAGATGTGTTCGAACTCAGATCTAGGCAATTAAAATTTTGAACCTCCTAAATTAACTACCAGACTATACTCAAAAGGCAAAAATACAGCATACCGATTTACACCGAATCAACCCGCTGAACCGAGTGGAGTGGAGTCGAACCGGACTGAGCCGAACCGAACTGGATCAAGCTGAGCCGAATTGGATAGAGCTGAGCCGAACTGGATAGAGCTGAACCGAATTGGATCAAGCTGATCCGAATTGGATCAAGCTGAACCGAATTGGATAGAGCTGAACCGAACCAGGCAGTTTTGAATCGAACCGGATCAAATACCGTATTGAACCGAGCCAGTCCGAGATAATCTGAACTGAACTGGACCAAATTTAAGTTGAAGACCGGATTTAATCGGGACCTAGGTTTCGATTATGTGAGGGAGAGGCTGGAGGAAGGGAAGGCCGACACCGCGAGGGCGTAGGCGGTGAGGGCGGAGGTGGTGAGGGCGACGGGTGTGGCGACGGCGGAGGAGCACCGGAAGTCGACGCCAGAGAAGCAGTCGTGGAGAACGGTGTTGGATTTTTGAGTAGAAGAGAATAGAAGATAGAAGGAGGGCTGAAGGGTTGCAGGTCAAAGGAATCAGACCTGCTCTGATACCAATTGATGTAGAACGGGTGGAAGAAAAGCTAGATAAAGGGAGAACAAGGTAGAAAAGGAAGAAAGGAAGGAGAAAAGGGAAGAACAAAGTGATGTTTAATAGTCAATAAATTCAAAAAGTGTCGTTTTACAATATGCATGGCCTATTTATAGGCTAATAGAAACCTAATAACAATTTGATTCCTAATAAAACTCTAAATAAAAGATAGATAAGGAAACAAAATCAAAATCTCCTAATTCTACTTTGATTAGGACTGTCGAGTCCTGTTTTTACGCCTAACATAGGTCTTAAGACCTTGTGCTACGTCATTTTCATTTGGCAATTTTAGGGTGTTTATTATTCTCTAGAGAAGCCACCATCGTCCATATGTTCCTAACTTAAAACCTAAATGTTCTCTAAATGTCTCTTCGAAGACATCCGATTAAATTGGAATGATACAAAGAAGATTAGCATGGCCCCTGCGCAAGGATGACACGCACAAATCGAGAAATGGTCCATATTTTACATTTAAAAAAAATGGTTCTCTAGATTATTAAGAGTGCATATCCTCATGAAGGATTTACCTTCCTTTGGATAGGGAGAAAGGCACATTGAAAATTGAATTCCTTTAAGGATGAGGGATTACTAAGGACCTTGTTTTGCTATGATGAACCTCCTCCGAATTGAACAGTCATGTACATTCATTGGCCTCCCTCCCCCACCCACCCTCTAGTGTATTCTTCTTTTTGAACCCTTATCTTTGAGAACCATGAGCGAAATGTTGTCCGAATTCCCTCCCTCCCGCTCACCCTCCTGCCCACCCTCTAGTGTATTCTTCTTTTTGAACCCTTATCTTTGAGAACGATGAGCGAAATGTTGTCCGAATTCCCACATTTTTGAGGATAATTTGTATCAGTCAGCAGTTTTCAGTGACATTATGAAATGGATGTAATGCATACCATCCTCCTTTAGTCATTGGATCCTCTGTAGTCCATGAATAATGCTGTCTAAATTGAACAACTAGTCCTTTGTTATTCATTAGAGAGTGGTTAATAGAAACCAACACGATGTGGGCCTCTCTGAAAAGATTCATACAAATGAACATGATGTGGACCTTTCTGAAAGGATTTATATAAATATACATGATGAAGGTTGGTTTTTTGAAAACATTTGGAAGATTTTCATATTTCAAGTTAACGGCTATTGTGTTCCTTGTAGGTAGGGTTCTGTTGATGCTAGGAAAATTGCAGTTCGAGCTTCAGAAACTTGTTGACAGCTATGTGAGTTCTGAATCACAGTTCCAATCGTTTGTTGGATACCATTTTTTTTTAAAATGAGTTGTACTGATTGGATCTAATGGCATACTGTTTTGGATATTTCAGCGCATGCATATTATTCAGACAATTACAACCCCATCAGAGTCTCTTCTTAATGAGCTCCGGACGGTAGAGGTATGCTAAACTTTGCTTCATTGTTCTCTTGTACCCCCAGAACGTTTTTAGCAATGTTCTGACAGTGAAGAATTGCAAAGATTCCTGGTAAACATATGTTGAATTATTTGTTGTTATGCCATACTCATTATCTGGTGTTTGCACACATGCTTTATTGGATTTTACTGTCATAGTTTTGATTGGATGTCCTGGTGCTATTTTTTTTACTGATACCTCAGCTGTTTTATACAGGGTATAAATAATCTATTTATTCTCTTTTTTTATTCATAAAATTTGAGATGATCTAAACTTGCTCTCTGAATTAGGCAGGATTATCTACAACTATTGGGTTTCAAATTTTTTACATGCATACCTTAAAAAAAAAAAAAAGATTTGACTTGCCCTTGCCGTGTCATTCGGTCTTTAACCTGATGACATTACAAAAGCTGGAACACCCATATCAAGTGATATTATAGTACATGGTCTTGTGGATCACTCATTCAATGTGGACGCACCTTATGATGGGGGGACCTGTGTAGATCATGTGCCATAAAATATTAATAACTAATTTGTTTTTCTTTCTGGTGGATCTCATATCATTTGAGCCCGTTTTGACTTGAGTGATGTAGAATCTTGCTATCCATGTTCTCATTTTTTTTGGATTTATTTGTATTTTCTATTCAATCCATCAGGGGCATTGGGCACCTTTGATGATTTTACCTAAGTATGACTTTGAAACCCAGGGGCATGTAGGAATCTATGCAAGCAGGGGCACGTAAGTAGTTACCCTAAAATTACCTATCTAGTGACGCCCATTAATGCTTGAGTTGACTTAATATAGAGCTGTTGATCCCCTGTTATGAATTTTTCTTTATCTGAAAAGTGTATAACCCTTTTCATCAACACCATTTTATAGAATACTGATCTTTCACTAAGATGCATCTGATACTCGTTTGTGCTGGTTTCTCCTAACAACAACTTGAAGGCAAACGATTGAGGAGCTTTTAATTGTCATGAGGACTGACAAGAGTCTACGTTTGTTGATGTTATGAGGTGTTTGAGCTCGTGTGAACTTCTTTTGGCCATCTTACTACTTACAAAAATGTGCAAATGAGTGAACAATAGCTTCTTCTGGATTCTTATAAGATGAGCTTGCTGACCAGGGGTTCTTGTGTGTTGGCTATGCCATCTTTGGTATTATCCTAGACTGAAAGAAAAATGTGTAGTTCTTTCAATAGCCTGGGGAATAAATGTTGATGGAGTGATCTCATTTTCTTTCTGGTATCTCTAACTCCTCTGGGGTGGTTTCACCTATGTTAGTATTTCCTGCTTTGGCTGTTATGCCCAACAAATTTAAGCTGACTGAATTATATGGTGTAACATGTTGAAATATATGTAGAAGTTGAATTTTACTGCTGCTTGCACCATTATGTTTAGAGTCTTCTTGTAGTCTTCATCTTATGCAGATGCATTTTTCTAGAAAAAACCAGTTACTTTAAAAATTGTTCCGCGATACCTTTGACCTTTTCTTTTTTAATATACAATTTGGTGGTTTTATATCAAAAGTAGTTTTATTAATGTAGTGATATGTGTGGAGCTCGTGTTTCTCACAATTATCATATTATTATTAATTGAATCATTTATTTGCTGTAGGAGATGAAACGGCAGTGTGATGAGAAGAGGTGAGAAGCAGTGCATTGTCTTGTCATCTTTATGCATTTATTTCTTTAATTGGTAGTCATCTGCAAAAGTGTATTTATCCCTCCAAATTTGGGTGGCGACATTTCCAGGAACATCTATGAGGATATGATGGCTGCAATGAGAGAAAAAGGAAGGTCAAAACATGCCAAAGAACATATATCTTCCCAGCAGCTGCAAACAGCTCATGAGGAATATGATGAGGAGGCGACTTTATTTGTTTTTCGATTAAAGTCGCTAAAGCAGGGTCAGTCTCGAAGCCTTTTAACTCAGGCAGCTCGGCATCATGCGGCACAGGTTTTCCTCTGATCTACTGTTAAGGTGATTTTTGTTTTCTTTGGATTGAAGCTTAAGATTATGTATTATTTTCTCCCTTTCTTCTCTTGCTTGAGGACAGTTGAATTTCTTTAAGAAAGGGCTAAAATCCCTGGAGGCAGTTGAGCCCCATGTGAAACTGGCTGCCGAAGAACAACATATAGATTACCAATTTAGTGGGCTTGAAGATGATGAGCCTGATGATGGTGATTATGATGAGGGTGATGATGCTAATGATGATGGGGAGTTGAGTTTTGATTATGGACAAAATGATGGTGGCCAAGAGGTTGTGTCAGCATCGAGAAATTCTATGGATGTAAGGACTCTACGCTAGAATTTCTTTGATATTCAAAAGCAGAATCTATTTATTTAGTGTGGAGTTCATATCTTTTTTGGGAATCTACAGAATAGATCATTAACCAACCACTGCTGCTAAAGTATGGATAGAATTCTGTGGAATAATTTTTTAAAACTGCACTACAAAAGATTTCCTGTGGCTAAAAAGAATGACTCAAGATTTCCTTATCATAAGTGCAAGACATTGTACAAGATAGCACATTTTAGCGTCATTTACAACTCTTTATTCAAGTGTTTCAGTAGTTTCAACTGGTCTCGTTCTTAAATTTAGCATGTTTTAACCCTTCTGCGGTTGATGTCCAAAACAAGCTGCTTGTATGATAACAAATAAAGCTTCACAGTCTTTTGATATTTAACTTCTTTAATGTGTATTTGTCATTAGTTTTTAGGTTATCTCGTATTAATATTTATATGGGGATAATGACTAGTGGACAATGTCAAACTTATTCGTCATTGCACTTTATTAAATATCCATCTCTGATTTTTCTGCTATATATTTCAAGAAATTTTGAAATTTTTCATTAGATAAAAGTCATGTGCTTTGATTTTACATACATTGCACGTATTTTATATTTTTAGCCTTCATAGTTTTCAGAAATATGGTAATCTCGTATGTGAAATATCGAAGAGATATGTCTTGTAAATAACCCACAAGAACAATTTTCTTTATGAGCCTGGACTATATAGTGTTTCAATTGTAACTCTCGTTAACTCTTAATTTTGCAGCTAGATCAGGTGGACCTTACTCCTGTGCCCTTAACAGAAGAAGCTGCAAAGGTGATAGTCTTTGATAGTCTTTTATTTGTATGTTAGTCATTTCTTATCTGTTCCATGATGGATTTCGTAATTCATCGAGGTGGAAGCTAAACATTTTATCGATATGTCTGTTCATTTGCAGGAAAATCTTTTAAAAGGCCAAGGTGATATGCCTATTTTTGGCAAAAGACCTGGTATTAGCAGCCAATCAGCTCCTATATTTCCTGATAAAAAGTTGGATACTGTGGACCTGCGACCATCATCAACAAGGAAATTTTACACCTACGTGCTGCCCACACCGGTTGATGCTATGAACTCTTCTCTTTCTGGAGCATTAAACAATTTTGGCTCACGGACAAGCATTGGGGTACACCCACAGAATCTTTGGCACTCATCTCCCCTGGAACCTAAAACACTTGAAAAAGGCTCCAAGATTGGCAACATGTCAGAAAAGCTGCATTCAGTTCTCAAAGAGAGCAATGTTAATAGTGATACCCTCAAAGTTCCACCTCCTCTAACTGAGGGGCTTTCAGTGCAACATAATCGTTCAGATCCAAAAAAGATCAAAAGAAATGCTTTCTCGGGTCCATTAACAAGTAAAGCATGGTCGTCAAAGCCGATCGTATCTTCTAGTGGGCCCATTTCTTCCACAGATCATCTGCCACATAGTGCAACGATATTGCAGCGGATTCCAGTGGCTCAGCCATCAACGTCTCCAAAAGGATCTCCAACTGCTTCGCCTCCTCTCATGTCTTCTCCAAAAATAAGTGAGCTTCATGAGCTTCCACGACCCCCAGTCAATTCAGGGAGGCCGACAAGACCAACCAGTTTGATAGGTCATTCGGCTCCTTTGGTATCTCGTGGCCAAGACTTATCTGCTGCAGTTAAAGTTCCTCCGATTGTCTCACATACTGCATCTCCATTGCCAGTACCACCTGGGACTGTGCCACGAAGTTTTTCTATACCATCAAGTAGGCAAAGAGCAATGGCAATGAGTGTTGTGACAGATGAAGTTGCCTCTCCTCCTCTAACACCCATTTCTTTCACCCAGCCAGCAGCAGCTGCTTCTGAATCAGTTTTGCGGCCTGGAAGACCTGAGGTGAGTGTAAATCCCTGCCATTAAAAATGACATATTATAGCATAGGAATAGTATAGCGAGCTGCAGCTGTTCTTGTTTTGTCTTTTTGTGTCCACTTCTGTGAAGTTTCTCATTTAGTTTGCCTGTCAGAATTTACATTAACGTTTTGTTTATTCCAGGTCCGGTTTGATTGACGTCTGTTGTACTTGGCAACATGTAATCCTTTCTAGGCCTACTCAGCACACTGTGAGCGTCTCTCTCTCCATGTGTGAACAGTCTTTTTTGTTTTTGTAAATAACCTTTGTAAGCTTAGGTTTCTCTGTATCTTCTTCTCCTGTCAGCAGTTGATTATAATGAAAACAGTAATGCATTAAATAATATATATAAATTTTTTGCCTTAGCTTGCTAGATGTCTTTTGACATTCTTCTAAGTTTTCCTTCCAAGGTTGGTTTTACATGTACATTTTGAGTCAAAGCCATAGTTGAGAGGTGAACACGGTCTGTATTGGGGAAAAGGACATGATAAAAAGCAGATTCTTTAAAAGAGGGAAGAGTCGATGTGCCTCCGGACGGGCGGCAAGGGGGGCAACAAGTCTGAAAAGTCTGTGGACAGGAGGATTGTGATGGTGGTGAAGGAATATAAAAAACATGGAACTTCTTGAAGTGAATGTTTGTCATTCAGATATTCCCCTTAATGTTTCTGAATTACCATTAAATATCTCTGGATTGAATATGAAGGCTGTTTTTCCCAGTACCATCCAAGTAAAAGGCCTTTGTTGAATCATCATAAAATGGTGCCTGGCATACTAAATCAGTCTCCCTGACCTGTTACATTTGTGTGCAATCTGTATAGAAGATGGAATTAGTGTTCAACCTGTCAAGGAATTTGTATTTTGCCCCAAGCGGACTGCTCCGGCCTATGTCATTCCATTCCTTGCTTCGAGGGTTGCAGGTGGCCCATATTATAACATATCATATCAGCTGGTATGTAGGGGTGTTAACGGAACTAAATGGTAACGAAATAGGCATTTTCGTTTACGTTTACCATTCTTTATACAGTTGCTGTTTTCGTCCGATTATTTTTGCCATTTCTGTTATAGTCCAATTATGATTTCGGCTCTTGCATTTTTGTTCGATTATTTTTGTTTCAGTGTTCGTTTTGCCTAATTATTTTCGTTTCAGTTTTAATTTCGCCCGATTATTTTCATTTCCGTTTTCACTTGAATTCAAGCTTGTAAATTAAGTGCCCGATGGTCAACATGTCCGATGACAATGTTGATGTGGACCCATGGCGACGAAACAAAGACAAGAAAATAGGCAAAATCGGAGACAAATGGAACTAACCTTGAGAAACCCTCGCGATGTCCAAGAGAGCGTTGTTGAGGAAGCGAGATGTACTGATTGAGGCCTGCAATTAAAGGTAAGAGGGTATAAGTAGGGTTTTTCAGAGTTTCTTTAATGACCGTCAACTGCATTTAGATCGACGGTGGAAACCAACAGATATCGCCTTTTGTATAAAGTCAGCTTCTTTTCGTACTTCGTAAAGAAAGAGGGCGTAGTCTGCAGCAACCCTAGAGTAGAGCGATGACTTGGATATGATTTAAAAGGGGTGACATTCACATAAATGCTAACGGTACTTTACTGTAGCGTACCATTAGCGTACAGTCTGACGTGGATGCCTTATGTGGCATCCATGTCAGAGCCCAGAGAAACCGGAACATTCAGTTTTGAATGTTCCGGTTTTCTCAGCGGCTGGAGGGAGGCCGGAGCGGGAGGGAGGCCGGAGTGGGAGGGAGACCGGAGCGGGGAGGAGGCCAAAGCGGGAGGGAGGCCGAGCTGGAGGGTGGCCGATCCCGCGGGGGAGGCCGAGCTCCGCATGGCGCCGCCCCCCGGGAGGGAGGAGGCCGAGCTCAGCGGCCGCCCCCACCCGCGGGAGGGAGGCCGAGCTCAGCGCGACCGCCCCCACCCGTGAGGGAGGCCGAGGCTCAGCGGCCGCCCCCACCCGCGGGAGGGAGGCCGAGCTCCTCCTGGCCCTACCGAGCTCCCAGCGCCCTGCCAAGATGGAGGGAAGAGAGGGAGGCCGTGGGGGCTCGGCCTCCTCCCTCGCTCCGGCCTCCCTTCGGGAGAGGGCGAGCTCATGCCCGGCCCCGCATGCAGGAGAGGGAGGCCGTGAGGCTCGGCCCCTCCTCCCGCTCCTGCCTCGCGAGTGGAGGCCGAGCCCGCTGGGAAGCCGAGCTCCAGCTGGGAAGCCGAGCTCCCAGCGGTCTCGGACGAGAGGGAGGGAGGCCGAGCTCCAGCGGTCCCGCCGAGAGGGAGGAGGCCGAGCTCAGCGGCCCCGCCGAGAGGGAGGGAAGCTGAGCTCCCGCCGAGAGGGAGGGAAGCTCCCCGGCCGAGAGGGGGGAGGCCGAGCTCCCGCGCAGCCCCTGTGTGAGGGGGGGGCGGGCGAGAGTGGGGAGGGAGAGGCGGGAACTCGAGTGGGGAGGCGGCAGGCGGGAGCAGGAGGCGGGAGGACGAGAGAGAGGAGGGGCGGCGAAGGAAAACCGGAAACCTAAAGTTTCGGTTTTCTCTAAGTCTGACGTGTGGCATCCACGTCGATCATGCACGCTTGATGCACGCTTCTGAAGAACATCTTGTTAGCATTATTCTTCAATATATTTAAGATATTTGGTTGATTTAATAAATATTCATATATTTAATATATTATAAAATAATATTAATTATTATATAATAAAAAGATAATAAAAAATATTACAAATATGTTATTTGGTAATTATAATTTATAAAACTCTAAGCCATTGAGTCGTTTACTCATACCTCATAAGAAATTAAGACTCAAGAGTCATTGTACTCATTACTCAATAACATATATAAGATATAGCTTGTATAGCTCATATGACTAAGCCAACGAGTTATCATACTCTCCTAACTGGGCATTATTTTAATGCTCTTGATTTTCTCATTAAAATAATGTAAAACTACCCAAAAATTGCGCAAACTGCTATGGACATAGCATTAGTCTACTCAATAACGTAAGATATAGCTCTCTATCTTTGTTATGTATAAAACTCTAAGCCAACTAGTCATTATACTCAATAACTATGACAAAAAATAAAAAAGTTTAAATAATTATACAAA